>VSMD01137630.1:0-50648 GCA_008750895.1 Mirza zaza | reverse complement strand
TTTTTTTTTTTTGAGACAGAGTCTTGCTTTGTTGCCCAGGCTAGAGTGAGTGCCGTGGCGTCAGCCTAGCTCACAGCAACCTCAAACTCCTGAGCTCGAGCAATCCTGCTGCCTCAGCCTCCCGAGTAGCTGGGACTACAGGCATGCGCCACCATGCCCGGCTAATTTTTTTTTATATATATATTAGTTGGCCAATTAATTTCTTTGTATTTTTAAGTAGAGACGGGGTCTCGCTCAGGCTGGTTTTGAACTCCTGACCTTGAGCAATCCGCCCGCCTCGGCCTCCCAGAGTGCTAGGATTACAGGCGTGAGCCACCGCGCCCGGCCCTATAATTTCTTACATAAACAGTACATGTATTCTGCCCAAATAAATTGTAAGATCTAAAGATAGAAAAGAATGTATCATTTTCATCTCCCTAGCACCTTCAAAAGGTACCACACACATCACAAGGGAGGTCAATGTATGTTAATTGAATCATCTGTGTTTGAAAACATTTATTCTGAAAGTACTAAAATTAAGTTAAACACGGTAAGAACTAATATTTGACCAAACTTCTTTGAAACAACATTAATTTTTTTTACAATACCTAATCCATTTCTTACCTCATCCAATGATCCAAGTAGTTTACCAAGGGGCTTAGGTGTACTAACGCCGTCAAGTGGAGTACTGGGCCGAGGCATTGTGTTGGACATCGTCAGGGAAGGAGCTGGCAGTCCAGGAATAAAAACCTTTCCCACCTTTAAGCAATAAAAAAATGTATAAAAAAATATTGGCTTTAATACACCACATCCTTAAATAAAATGTTAAGAAATGTAAGCACTTATTTCTTTTGATATTTCAAAGTTTATGCTCACCAAACACAACTAAAAAATAGAATAAAAATTTTAATAATTTATCAAATTCCACCATCCAACTGCAAATGCTTTGGTATAATTAATTTTTCTTGGTCTGATTCCTTGTCTTTGTTACTGAGGACGTTTTTTTGCAAGGGGAAATGTTAATATAGTCAAGACATACAAAATTCCATACACTATGCATTCTTCTACCTTATAAGTGCTAAAGACAGCAGGACAGCTTTCAGAGGCTATAAGCAACAATCTTGTTAACTAAGTCTCGAGGAAGAGAAAAAGAACACCAATTACTCCCCAGGTGCTAAAAAAAATGAGTAGGGGTAATGCTGAAGAAACTAATTCCAACCTAATTCAAACTGTGCTCTCTAGCTCATGATCTCGTCTTCCACCATAAATCTCAAATATTTCGTCCTCAAAATTACTTACATAAAGTAGAATAAACTATTTGATCTTAAAAGAATGAGTTGACAATCCATGCTAACTACCCCTTATTTAATCTATCTGTAGGGTTCTCAAGAAAAACACAATAGAAATTCACATCCATACAGGCTAAAAACTTAACAAGACTAAAAAAAGATGCTCAGAACTAAAGTGAAATTTTAATATATATATTTATATTAATATACTACTCAAAAGCTAATAAAATAACAGAAGTTGGGCCAGATGTGGTGGCTCATGCCTTTGGGAAGCCGAGGCAAGAGGGACTGTTGAGGCCAGGAGTTTGAGGCCAGCCTGAACAACATAGGGAGTAAGACCCTGTCTCACGAAAAGTAGGGAAAAGACAACAAACTGCCTAGAGATCTCAGACCCAGGAATGACCTAATAATGAATTCCCCAGATTTTAGTGGTTTTGTTTTGTTTTGGACACATATTGATGGTCAAAGACAAAAAAGGCCCCCCAAAACCTTGTTTTTTCCAGCCAAAGTGCTAGAAAAAGACTGACTAAGCAGGACAAATATTTCCGCTATACCTGCCCTACTCCATGCAAACACCAAGATAAAAGCTACAGCCCTCCCTTCCTCCCTACCAGGAGGTATAGTGTAATTTTTGAGTGCCTTACCTTTATTTGAAGAAGTTCCCTTCTATTCCTAGTTTGCTGAGAATGTTTTTCATCATGAATACATACTACATTTTGTCAAATGATTTCTCTGCATCTATCTAGATCTTTGGGCAGCCAACCATGCTCCATGGCCAAATCTGGCTTACATCCTGTTTTTGTACAGTCTGTGAGCTAAGAATAATTTTTACATATTTATATGGTTAAAGAAAAGAAGATGAAAAGGTAACAGGGACTGTATGTGGCCCACAAAGGCCAAAACACTTATATGGCTCTTTATGTAAAAAGTTTATCAACCCCTAATTTAGATGATCACATTTTTTTGTTAGTCTGTGTTTTTGTCTGTTTTTGTTTTTGTTTTTGAGACAGTGTCTGGCTATGTTGCCAAGGCTGGTGGCGAACTCCTAGCCTCAAGCAGTCCTCCCTCTTTGGGCATCCCAAAGTGCTAAGATTACAGGAACGAACCACCACGCCCAGCCTTGGGTCTGTTATTAATGGTTAATTACACTGACTGATTTTCAAATGTTAAAACCTATCTTGTATTTCTGGGACAAATCCTATCTGGTCATGATATATTATATTCTTCTTATCAACTTTATTGATTTTTTTTTTCTGTGAACCAGCCTTTTATTTCATTGGTGTTTACTATCTGTTTGTTATTTTACTCATTCCCACCCTTAATTATATTGTTTTCTTCCTTCTACTTACTACCAATTTAATCTGCTCATTCTTTTGAGATCAAAGAATTTATTCTACTTTCTGAAGGCCACATGTAACAGACCTCTTAAACTTTCTCCATATAACAATAGGGCTGTTTCACTTTATTATGATTTGTTTGTTCATTGGAGGAGCATTTTTAAATTTCTTCAAGAACTTTTCCTTTGCATTCACAACCTGGCTAATTGGTAGTGTAAGAGGTCTAGCTTTCAACCTATCTTGGCTTTCAACATGCCTTCCTCGCTAAGCTTTCTAGTCATGCAACTTTCCTTTCACTTGAACACTCAAAGGCCCTTACAGGATTGTTAATTGGCTGGGCATGGTGGCTCATGCCTGTAATCCTAGCACTCTGGGGAAGCCAAGGCGGGCGGATCCCTCAAGGTCAGGAGTTCGAAACCAGCCTGAGCAAGAGCGAGACCCCATCTCTACTAAAAATAGAAAGAAATTAATTGGCCAACTAAAAACATATAGAAAAAAATTAGCCGGGCATGGTGGCACGTGCCTGTAGTCCCAGCTACTCGGGAGGCTGAGGCAGTAGGATTGCTTGAGCCCAGCGGTTTGAGGTTGCTGTGAGCTAGGCTGACGCCACCGCACTTAAGCCTGGGCAACAAAGTGAGACTCTGTCTCAAAAAAAAATTTTAAAAAACTTTGGTACATAACAAAGTCACCCATACATCGATTTCAAAACTAGTTAACTAACTTTATTTTTTTAATAATCTACCTATACTCATTTAAAGGTTCTCCATCTGTCCCAGGTTTATAGCACCAATGCACCTAATAAAAGTGAGCCCTAGCACTCCAAATTAAGACAACCTAAATTGGAAACTTCATTGTCAACTCTTAACAAAAATCTTCTACCAAACTGTACAGGCCAGAAGAATAACAGATTTTAAATATCAAACTAAAATAACATTAAAAAATAAGACTACAGTTAGTGTTACTAAAAGCATGAAGTGCAACTTACTGCTTACCCGAACTACTCCTGTGTACAGCACCAGGCTTCCACTGCCTTCAAGGACCAGCATGGTGTCTATTTTCTACAGAAAAGACAAAAAATTTATTTCCCAACAGACCAAACTTACAAATCTTTCAGCTGAAAAACTGGATGAAGCACAATAATTTTCAACTTCTCAAGAAACATGCCTACATTTTCACAACCAGTTACAGATCAAAAAAATTTAGGGAAAAAAAAGGAAGAAATGTGCATGCATTTACCTCCACTGGTGCTGCATCCTTTGCCGGTATGGTAGTGACAGAGCCAAAGATGAGCTGGGTTTTATCATTACTCTCTTGAAACTTTACACAACTAAATATCAAAATAAAAAGAGAAAGAAACTATTTACATACAACAACCTATGTGGGTCTTAAGAGTATTATGCTGAATGGTAAAAGACAAATTCTCACAAGTTTACATACTATATGAGTCCATTTATACAACACTCTCCAATGCCAAATTATAGACATTGAGAACAAATCAGCAGTTGCCAGGAGTTGGGGGTCATGGGGAAACACGGGAGGCTAAGGTGTATGCGCCTATAAAGTGGTAGCCTAAGAGAGATCTTTAAGTTGATAAAGATATTTTGCATCTTGATCACAGTGGTATTTATACAAATCTATACATATCAGAAAACTGCATGAAACCATACACACACACACACACACACACACGCAAATGAGTACATGTCAAACTGCTAAAATTTGAAATAAAGTGTATGGACAGTATTAACATCAATTTCTTGGTTTTGATAATGTACTATAGTTATGTAAGATGTTAACTCTTGGGGGAAAAAGAGTGTAAGCTACAAGGATCTCTTTACTATTTTGAAGCTTCCCGTGATCTATAATTATTTCAAAATAAAAAGTAAATAAACTGGCAAAAGATCTGAATAGATATTTCACCTAAGAATATAAATGAATGGCTAATAACCACATGAGAAGATGATCAATGTCAGAATAACATTAGGGAAATTCAAATTAAAACCACTTCACAACTACTGGAATGGCTACAATCAAAGAGATTGACAATATCCAATGTTGTCAAGGATAAAGAGACATTAGCCTTCACACATTGCTGGTGGGAATATAAAATCGTGCAGGTTTTTTGGAAAACAGTTTGGCAATTTCTTACAAAGTTAAACATGAATTTGCCATTCAACTCAACAATTCCACTCCTAGGTATCTACCCAAGAGAAATGAAATCCTATATGTCCACACAAAGACTTCTGCTCAAATGTTCATAGTCCCATAATCCTCAATGGTCAAAAGGTAGGAACAAACCAAATGTCATCAAACAAAGAATACACAAAATATGGTAGATGTATACCATAGACCGCTACCGTGTTTCCCCGAAAATAAGACAGGGTCTTATACTTATTTTTCCTCAAGAAGACACCCTAGGGCTTATTTTCAGATGTGTTATTTTCCCCTCAAAGCCTCAGCTTGCAGCACACACAGGATGGCCAGGACCTGACAGGGGGAGCCAACCTTGTTGGTAGGGCTGCCCGTACCTTTCCAGTCACCTCTGGGATAGTAGCTGTCATGATGGGGCAGACGAGAAGGGCTGCTCATCTTCTTTACTGCTCCACGATGAAATGCATGGGTTGTGCAGATACACTGCGTAGCCACACCCATCATTAGGTCTTATTTTCCGGGTAGGGCTTATATTGCACAAATGCTTAGAAATCCTGCTAGGGCTTATTTTATGGGTAGGTCTTATTTTCAGGGAAACACGGTACACACCAATAGGTATGAAGCCATCATGTTATAAAATGGTCCTAAAAAGCATCATGCTAAATGAAAGTAGATGAACATAAAAAAACTACATAAATATAGTGGTTTTATGATTTTATGTACATATATAAATGTCCAGGAAAGGCTAAATAATGGAGACAGAAAGCCTGAAGTGGTTGTCTGAGGCTGGGAATGGAAATGAGACTGACTACAAACAGACATAAGGGAATCTTTTTATGGTGATAAAAATGTTTTAAAATTGAGTGTTGGTGGTGATGATTGTGTAACTCTGTAAATTTACTAAAACTCATTTAATTGTACAGTTAAAACATGTCAATTTTATGATATGTAAATTATTTCTCAATAAAGCTACTTAAGCCAGGAAAAAAAAAAAAAAGAGGACAAAGTAGCCCTAAATTACATACATGCAGGAAACATACACTTACCGTAACTGGAGCTGGGACTCTACTAAAAAACACAAGAACTTCTGCCCACATAGGTCAGATGTAATAAACACTTTTGAGGCCTGTGAATTTTTCTCTCTACAATACATTAATAAAATAACCATCAGTATTAGTCCAAACACCTATTACAGTAAATATTAAAAGTCTTTGAAAATATTTTTCAAGAAATCTAAAAACTACTTAGATCAAGCAATAACCTGAAGACACAAAAACACTTCTAAGAATTAGACTTTGTGATCTCTAAGATTCCTTTCAGCTCTTTGATGGCGAGCCCATTACACAGCTTTGCTGGGGAAATTCACAGTAAGTCTCATCATTATCAATGGACTTTTTAATTATATGCCATGCAAGCCACCCACTTGTAAAGTATAATGCGAACTTAAACTCCTGCCCCTTAAAGGGTCAGATTTTTCATAACATCACTCCTCCTGTCTATCCTCTCCTCAGATTAGGCCCCACTTCACACCTCTTTTTAAAAAATTATACCTCTAATTCCCACATCCTTCTTTCTAGAGTGTTACAGAAGTTTGAAAACAAGTGTCTGCAATGTTCTGAGCTTACAAACAAGATGATGAAACGCGATTTTAGATGTAGAAAACTGTTTCATATATGAAAGACAGAGAGAACCCTCTTTAACATTATATTTACATCTTTACTTTTCTCTGCCTACCTACCTCCCCGCCAGTGAACCTGCTACCACCCAAATACCTCCTCTCTGGGCTCAGTTCTCAGGGCCACACTTCACCAGTACCTAGCAGTACTGGTACCTCTTTACTCTTGGAATGTTCTTTTTGTGTTCTGTGATATTCCTTCCTGCTTCTCTCGCCTGACCTTTTTTAGTTTGTCTCTCTGCAGCAGCTTTGTCTCTTTTTACCCTCGAAATCTTAAGTTTAGGCTGGGCGCGGTGGCTCACGCCTGTAATCCTAGCACTCTGGGAGGCCAAGGCGGGAGGATCGCTCAACTTCAGGAGTTTGAAACCAGCCTGAGCAAGAGTGAGACCCCGTCTCTACTTTAAATAGAAAGAAATTAATTGGCCAACTAAAAATATGTAGAAAAGTTAGCCGGGCATGGTGGCGCATGCCTGTAGTTCCAGCTACTAGGGAGGCTGAGGCAGGAGGATTACTTGAGCCCAGGAGTTTGAGGTTGCTGTGAGCTAGGCTGACACCACGGCACTTAAGCCTGGGCAACAAAGTGAGACTCTGTCTCAAAAAAAAAAAAAAATCTTAAGTTTCCAAAGACTTCAGTCCCTAGCCACCTTCTAATTCTATACCACTGGGTTTTAACTATTTGGGGTTATAGACGCATTTGAGAATTTAACACATTGACTGTCACACTAGGAAAAAAAATTTTTCCTTGGGGCCACAGTGTTTTATCACAAAAATAGAATAAAAACTTCAAAAATGATCCTTTCTAATTTAACAAAAAATTTGTTATTTTTTACTGTGCTCCATTCATGAATAATATACACCTTGAAAAAATTGTTCTCATAGCTCTTAAGGTGAAGAGACTTGTGAGTTACACATGCTTCATGAGGCCCCAGGCTCAAAACTAGCATGAGTTAAATACAACTCATGCTAGTGGCAGTTAATGTGTTAATGAACGTTAAAACCCTCTCCTTAGGAAAAAGCCTATCCACTGCACATACACATGATTACTGAATACAATTTCAGAGTTAACAGAAGCCCTGCAACTGCAAGCTCATCCATAGGCCCCCCAGGAACCCCATGAATCTCAGCTCTACACACTCCTTAAATTCTAATCCACCCTCTCGCCTCAGTCATCACTTATAAGCTGACAACTCCCACATTTATTGCTCTGCTCCTTCCCGAGTTTACAACCCACATACAAAGCACGTTCTTACCACTGTCATCAAGTAGAACAGTCCCAAAGGGCAATTGGCAATCCTACACACAAGCCTCCTTTCTAGCCCTTTCCTCCCCACTGCACAAAGCAAAATGGAAGTATCTATAATTCCCTGAATATACCACACACTCATCAGAACTTCCGTTTTGACCCAAGTTGCTACTGTGGCCTTCCCCACTTACCCGCCAACCAAAACCTATTCATCTTTCCAAAGCCCTACCAACGCAAGAAGTAGTCCCTCCTGTGAGACTATCCTTCAACTGTGTCTCTCTTCTGAGGAGAGGGACTTACCACACCATTAATTAACATACACACTAGCATATGGCTGAATTAATAAATGAATTATTAAAGAGAACATAAAAGGAGAGAGATCACACAAAAGAGAGGTCTGAACTGTGTTTCCCAAAAAGTAAAGCTGACACTCAATATGAAGATAAAACTTACAAACAATGCTATAAAACTCCAAATTTCCTAATCTACAGAAATTACTGGTTTCTACCCTGAAACATCAAACACCTCAAATCAGAGAGATTATTACTAATAAGGAATATCAAATGACAAAATATTTTTGTGATCACTTTCATATCACTAATATCCTCTACTGAAACTGAGGTGGCCTTAACACATATCTTTATTTTTACATATAGTAATAACTGATTATATTAAATGGAAACTTCAAGCAAAATATCAAATATTTTCTAAGACTTTTAGCAACACTTTTCTTTGAATATAAAAATATATACTCCAAACCTTATATTAGTAATCGTTTCTGTCCATAAATGGTCAATACACAGTTCAGGAACAATTGGCTCTGTTTCTGGTGCAAGAAAGGAGCCATTAGAATTACTATTTGGAGAATGAGAAATACTGTGTCTCTTTGGAGATTGATTATGGCTTGAAAGGTTGAACCTTTGCACCCCGGAAAATGAGTGCACTCCTAAGGCAGGAGAATGAGCACGACTGTAAAATAAACAGAGGAGAGAGCGCATAACAATTAGCAATGCAGGCTTATATGGCACATGCTCCCATGACACTTGCCAAAATTCTTCAACAGAAGAGCATTCACGACATAATTCTACTCAGAAATAAAAATTTTTTCAGGCTGGGTGTGGTGGCTCACGCCTGTAAGCCTAGCTCTCTGGGAGGCCAAGGAGGGCGGATTGCTCAAGGTCAAGAGTTCGAAACCAGCCTGAGCAAGAGCCAGACCCCGTCTCTACTAAAAATAGAAAGAAATTAGCTAGACAACTAAAAATACATAGAAAAAATTAGCCAGGCCTGGTGGCACATGCCTGTAGTCCCAGCTACTAGAGAGGCTAAGGCAGGAGTATCACTTGAGCCCAGGAGTTTGAGGTTGCTGTGAGCTAGGCTGATACCACGGCACTCTAGCCCGGGCAACAAAGTGAAACTCTGTCTCAAAAAAAAATTTTTTTTTCGAAAAAGAGTAGTTATCTAAATGGTTCATGTCAATGTGCTTTACTATATTCTAAAATTTTAGAATTCTTGTTAGAATTCATTCTTTTAAAACAAAACATTAGTTCATTTTCCTCCTCAGAAAATGCATTGTTTATAGTATTCAAAACAATCTAAACTGACATGGTGGCCCATGCCTGTAGTCCCAGCTCAGAAGGTTGAAGCAGGAGGATCTCCTGAGCCTAGGAGTTCAAGACCAGCCTGGACAATATAGGGAGACATCAACTCTGAAAGGTCTAATGTTCCTGTACAGTCAGACATATATATCCCAACAAAACTATGTCCCTATTAGCACCAGATATAGATATATACCAATCAATAAAAACAGATATTTGTATATATCTCTAGCTGGTGATATATATATATATATATATATATATATAGAGAGAGAGAGAGAGAGAGAGAGAGAGAGAGAGAGAGAGAGATATAGATAGATATACCTATACATGTAGACATATAGAGATATCAATTAACAAGAAAAAGAAAAACTACTATAAGGCAAAAGAAAACAGTACCAAAGTATTTTGGGAATTAATATTCATCAAACTGCTGCCACAAAGTGGCAGGAATGAGGCAACTAATCTTACAACAAGCATAAGCAGCTTCTAAATGAGAAGAAAGTGACATAGTAGACTTGGAAGTCTTAGTAAAAGTAGCACAACTGGGATAATTGCTAGTTTCCCTAAAAAATACCCAAAGCTATCAAAATAAATTCTAAATCCTCAAACACATAAGAGAAAGCTTGTAAACAAGGTATTTTTGTAAACAAGGGGTATCTTGTTGAAAACAAGGAAACCCTGGCACCTGAGAGCTGCCATGTTGGAAATGGAAGGTGAACGCGAGTGCAGACTGGGTGATGAGGCTGAGCGGCTCTGGCTGTGAATGGAGGAGTAATTCTGGAAAGGTGAAGTCACGGGGGAATCTCCCTTGGATAGGCTTCTGAGATGTGCCGTGAGGGAGCTGCTAGTGGCTGCATTCTGTGGCGTTCCCCCCTGATCAGAGAACTTTAAAACAGCATTCTCTTCCTTAAGTTGAAATGAAGAAAAGGGAAGGAAAAGACAGTAATTAGAATAAAAGGGCAATTTCCTTATGAGAATGCAGAGTAGATATCAGTTATTAAAGATACAATATTTCTTTTTCTTCAAGAAGCTCAATCTATTTCACAAATGATTCTTCCAAAATCATAGGAAGGTGTTTGGTATTAACTACCCTTCCATAGTAAGGAGAAGTGACTTGCCTTTATCCTTACCTCTGATTTGACTCTCCGGAGAGTCCACACAGAATGCACATTTTGAACAGCATCATAGGTCATTACAATGGAGGGGTCAATGTTGAGGAAAACAATTTTCACTGAAGGATCTACAACATACTGCACCCGTGATGAACCAAAAAGACCTAAAAAATAAAACAGAAACAATCAGATATAGAACAATGGGTTTTACAAGTCTGCTCTGATCTTTATGAACCAAGTTCTTAAAATTCCTAAGGATAAAACAAACCAATCAAAGCACAAAAATCCATCAATATATTACATCATTAACTCTGAACTTTTTTTTTTTTTTTTGAGACAGTCTCACTTTATTGCCCAGGCTAGAGTGAGTGCCGTGGCGTCAGCCTAGCTCACAGCAACCTCAAACTCCTGGGCTCAAGCAATCCTGCTACCTCAGCCTCCCAAGTAGCTGGGACTACAGGCATGTGCCACCATGCCCGGCTCATTTTTTCTATATATATTAGTTGGCCAATTAATTTCTTTCTATTTTTTTATAGTAGAGATGGGGTCTCGCTCTTGCTCAGGCTGGTCTCGAACTCCTGAGCTCAAACGATCCGCCCACCTCGGCCTCCCAGAGAGCTAGGATTACAGGCTTGAGCCACCGCGCCCGGCCAACTCTGAACTTTTAATAAATTTACTTCAACCACAACTTACTTAAAATACATTAAATATGAAAGCATTACAAGTTTCAATTTCATATACATGCAATTAAATATTAAAGATTTGTGCTGACTCACCATTAAATTCAGCAGTCATACGTAAAAGGTTTGTGACTCCTTCAGGAACCAACTTATTTATAAATTGCATCAACTACTCTGCCAAGTTCAACTTCCTTACTGGTTCTTTTCTTCTATATGAAATCTGTCCTCTATAATAACTATTCAAACAGTGCTGAACAGTACATTACTGTTTCTGTGTAACTGGTTACACATGCAAAATAAGTTTTTTCCTAGTGAGTTTAGCTTTTACTTCCTAAGTACCATGGACTGGTTTCAATATCCTTTATTGAGGCTTCCCAAATGCTTCCCTCTCACTTAAAATACTGAAAAATTTAAAAAGGATTATTTTATAAAAATTAAGAGATCATATTTTTAAAAAAAATAAATAAAAATCACTCATAATGCCACCATCTCAAAATATCCACTATTAATATGCTAGGGAGTTTTTCTTCCAATTTTTTTCTATACATATACACACACTTTATAGGTTTTTATAAAATTAGAATCTTATTACCTGTAATCCTAGCACTCTGGGAGGCCCAGGCGGGAGGATTGCTCAAGGTCAGGAGTTCAAAACCAGCCTGAGCAAGAGCGAGACCCGTCTCTACTATAAATAAAAAGAAATTAGGCTGGGCTTGGTGGCTCACGCCTGTAATTCTAGCACTCTGGGAGGCCAAGGCGGGCGGATTGCTCGAGGTCAGGAGTTCGAAACCAGCCTGAGCAAGAGTGAGACCCCATCTCTACTATAAATAGAAAAAAATTAATTGGCCAACTAATATATATAGAAAAAATTAGCCAGGCATGGTGGTGCATGCCTATAGTCCCAGTTACTCAGGAGGCTGAGGCAGGAGGATTGCTTGAGCCCAGGAGTCTGAGCTTGATGTGAGCTAGGCTGATGCCATGGCACTCACTGTAGCCTAGGCAACAAAGCAAGACTCTGTCTCAAAAAAGAAAAAAAAATTAATTGGCCAACTAATATATATAGAAAAAAATTAGCCAGGCATGGTGGCACATGCCTGTAGTCCCAGCTACTTGGGAGGCTGAGGCAGCAGCATTGCTTGAGCCCAGGAGTTTGAGGCTGCTGTGAGCTAGGCTGATGCCACGGCACTCACTCTAGCCTGGGCAACAAAGCGAGACTCTGTCTCAAAAAAAAAAAAAGAATCATATTGTGTTTATAATTTTGTATCCTACTTAACATTATAAACAAGCAATTCCTGAGGTCATTATATACTGTTCAAAGACATGATCAGTGATGGCTGCATACCACCTAATCTTAGGCTCTAACATGTTTATTTAGGTTGTCTCTAACTGCTACCAATATAATATAAAATTGTCAACAAAGTTCTGTAAACTATCAAATTGTAAATAGTTCAGGCTTACAATCCACATACTGACTCTGTCACATAATCTTTGTTGTTTTCTACAACTTTTTAAAAAGGTAAAAACCACTGTTAGCTTATAAGTTGTACGAAAACAGGCTGTAGGTTGGATTTGGCCTATGGACTACAGTTTGCCAGCACGTGATATAGCAGATAAAAGCCTATATGGTGTGTCAGAATATGTACTTGGGATAAAGTCCTAAAAATATAAAAGTGTCGGCCGGGCGCGGTGGCTCAAGCCTGTAATCCTAGCTCTCTGGGAGGCCGAGGTGGGCGGATCCTTTGAGCTCAGGAGTTCGAGACCAGCCTGAGCAAGAGCGAGACCCCATCTCTACTATAAATAGAAAGAAATTAATTGGCCAACTAATATATATATAGAAAAAAAAAAAAATTAGCCGGGCATGGTGGCACATGCCTGTAGTCCCAGCTACTTGGGAGGCTGAGGCAGCAGGATTGCTTGAGCCCAGGAGTTTGAGGTTGCTGTGAGCTAGGCTGATGCCACGGCACTCACTCTAGCCTGGGCAATAAAGTGAGACTCTGTCTCAAAAAAAAAAAAAAAAAAAATATAAAAGTGTCAAAGAATATAAATATTTTTTCAGTCTTCAGGTCCTCATAAAAAATTAAAGGTAAATAGCTAGAACTGCTTATAGGAAATATTAAAAGTTATTCTAGTAAAAATAAGATATATAAACTAATCACAAATATGGAAATATTTATTAAACTACCTGTAGATGACTCTATTCCTTATAAATAAATAAATGATAGATATTTGGATGAACTAAAATATTTTTGTTTGAAGAAAAAATGTAGGGCCTTATGCCTGTACTGTGTAAATTTTAATATCTCACTTTCCCTGTTTTGCCAAAATAAATGTTGAACAGTTAATACCATAGGAAGAAATTCTTGCTTTAATATGAACTACTTCCATAATAAAAAGTCAATTCTGTAAAATGCTTAAATTATATTATTTTTACAAGTCAGTTTTCAAATAAGCTCCCTTCTTATCCCCTCTCCCCCAAAAAAACAGCTTATATAAAAGAATTTAAAAATACACTTACTTCCAGATTTACAAACAAGTGGGGTTATTTCATCTAATGGGTGCAACATGCTGAACATAGTGGGTAAAGGTTCTCTAGCAATAAAGAAACAAATAATCAATTGCCAATATAAGATGACTAAAAATTTTACACTTTACTTGCAAAGAAATGTCTGCTCCAGATTATAAGAGCAACTAGAAACCCATCATCTTCAAAATGCAACCTTCTAAACTTTTACATATTGTTTTTCACAGTAGCAGTGTGTCTATGGCAGCTAAGAAAGAAATTTTGTCTCCCATACCTGCTTACAAAGGAGTACACTTAAAAAAAAGAAGGAAAACTACTTCAAGTAAATTAGAAGCCTACACTTTTTAAGGAGTACTTTTTAAAAGCAGGGATAAAACAGGTTCTCTCTATCAAAACAGAAAGAGATTAAAATCTACAAGCAGTATTTTTTAAACTTAGCAAGTATCTACCTCTTCACCACACTAAGATAGGTGCTACATGTTCCTACACTTCAATGCACTCACAATTCATAGGGTGACAAAGTAAACACACTACCAAAAAGACTCTACCATTTATTGCAAACATAATGCATACCAGGCCCTATGTCAAAGCTTACATACATTTAGCCCATTTGATCTTTGCATAAATCCTACAAGGTAAATGATCGCTTTCCTGTAACATATAAGGAAACTAAAGCTAAGAAAGCTCTAACGATCTGCCCAAAGAAGCACAACGAAAAAATGACAGCTAAAAATTGAATATTGTCATTTTCAAGCAATTTGCTTATTCAATTTTACTTCTTGGCAGGGAAAAAACTGTAGATAATTAAGTGCCGAGTAAAGCTCATAATTATACAATGCACGTTGAGTATCCCTTATCCAAAATGTTTGGGACCAGAAGTATTTTGGATTTCAAATTTTTTCAGATTTTGAAATATTTGCATTATATTTACCAGTTGAGCATTCCTAGTCGCAAAATCCAAAACTCCAAATGTTTCAATGAGCACTTCCTTTGAGCACCATGTTGGCATTCAAACAGTTTTAGATTATAGAGCATTTGGGATTTTAAGATTAGGGATACTCAACCTGTACTGAGATGAGAGAAAATGGCAGTATATCTATGCTGTTAGCATGAAAATTATCATCATCCCCAATTTTTAGGTAAACAATTTTACCTCAGAACCAACACAAAAAATCCCCAAGTTAGTAATATTCGGAACTAAATGAAATGAATACCTGGGTGGACCTGGAGGTACCTCATGTGAAGAACTGCTTCGTTCAAATAACAATCCATACTTAGTGGGCCAAACATTTGCAACCTATCAGGTAAAAGAGTGGGAAAAGACAGAAGAGTACCTACCCTTTATAAAATGCTTTTAGGAAACATTACAAAACATTAGGTTTTCTTCCAATTTAATAAGAACATTACAAAGTAAAATGATCATTAAGTATAATATTTTTAAAAAGTAATTCTGACAAGCAACTCTAAAATAAAATAAAATAAAATCTAAGGAAGAAGAGTTTTTCAATGTGAAATTCCTGCCAGTGGCTAGTATGAGGAACAAAATGACAATGTGATAAAATGTTAATAGCACTAGGCATTAAAAAGACAAGGCACAACAGGAAAAAGACCAGTATTATTCACGTGCCTTAACCAAAGTTTCTGATATGCCATTTAAACTGATAAAAAAACCTCTCAGAAAAGACTTCATAATTCACTTCATTAAATAACTTATTTTTTATGGGAAGGACAGAAAAATGGTAAACCACTAAAGCCACCAAAATGTAGTTATTTTACTTGAGTAAAAATAACATTCTTGATTACTACAGGACATAAGAGACACAGGACATACCTCTGAAATCAATTAATTCAAAATGTTCTCCAACAAAACACACACAAAAAATTGAAACACTCAAGCTTACCTGAAATGGTAAGGAAGCTATGTAATCCTTTCCTTCTATGCTATGAATGTTAATACATGAGCTTTGTAATATACATATGCATTTTTCTACTTCATAGCTACCTGAAAAGAAAGCGTACAATGAGATTTATGGAGTTTTTCCCCTAAAGAGTTCAATCCTAACAACACAAATTCTTTAATTCACAATAAAAAAGATGCTTAGCCTAAACCACTATTAGTGGCTACTTATTTTGAATGGAAAAAACAATGAGACAAACATTTGAAAACATCATACGAGAAATAAAATTTCCAAAAGAAACTTACTGTAGTGGGCCTTTTCAGACTTATCCTGTGATATAATGAAGTCACACCACAATGCCTAAAATCAAAACAAAATGCTTACCTAAGAAAATTATATCTAAATAATAACTATTAACTAATGGCATCTAAATAATAATGGCATCTACATAATAACTTTCCCTCCTTCTCAGCTCAACACATATGCCATGAAAACAAAATATGAAAAAATAAAATTAGACTAATTAATGACAAATTTTATAAGGAAAGATAAACTGTTTTCAATTAAATTTTATGAAAAGATCCATAAAAATTTTAAAATTTAACAATAAAAAAATAAATTTTATGAAAAAAGAAAAGACAAAATTTAAAAACCTCCTAGATAGAAGTTTTACAACAAAAATCAAATAATGGCTCAACCTGTATTAAACGCTATATCCTATAAACAAAGCTAAAAATTATCAGAAGAGTTTAAAATTGCTATTTTATAGTCTCCAGATTTACCAAATGATCTCATCATTCTTAGACTCTCCCTAGACTCACTTTAGAAAAATATTTAGAAAAACTAACATCTCCCTTTCTTAAAGGCCCATCCTGCAAATTATAAACAAAGAAAAACTCTTAAACTTTAACTAGCATGCTTCATAATCACTCATTGAAATTATTTAGCAGCATTTTTATGTGTTTTGTTAATTGTGGTAAAATATACACAACATAAAATTTGCCATTTTAGTTATTTTCAAGTGTACCATTTAATAACATTAACATTAAATTTATAAGGTTTGTATAATTCGTGAGGTTACACAATGTTATACAACCTCACCAGTATCCAGGACTTTTCCTCTGAGCCCATTAAACAATAACTCCCCATTTCCCCTTGCCCTAGTAACCTCTATTCCACTTTCCCTAAGAATTTGCCTATGCTAGGTACCTCATATATTAATAACTGAAATCATACATTATGTATCCTTTTGTGTCTGGTTTATTTCACTTAACATAATGATTTCAAGGTTGTCGTATATATCAGAATTTCATTCCTTTATAAAGCTGAATAGTATGGCACTGTTTGCATACACTACATTTGTTTATCCATCTGTCAATGGACACATGGGTTGTTTCCACCTTTTGACTATTACAAACAGCGCTGCTACAGACACTGGAGTATCTATGAGTCCCTCCATTCAGTTCTTTCAATTCTTTAGTGTATACACCTAGAAGTGGAATTGCTGGATCATATGATAATTCTATGTATAACTTTTTGAGGAACTGCCAAACTGTTTTCTACATCATTTTTACATTCCCATCAGTGATACAGAAGAGTTCCAATTTCTAGACATTCTCACCAATAGCTGTTATTTTTATTTTTTTGGTAACAGCCAACCTAATGAAGTGGTATCTCATTGTGGTTGTAATTTGCATTTGCCTATTAATTAGTGAAGTTGAACATATCTTTTCATGTGCTTGTTGGCCACCTGAATATCTTCTTTAAAGAGTCTATTCTTCAAAACAATTTCTCATGGTCAAAAAAAAGTCTACTTAAGTCCTTTCACACATTTTTTAATTGGGTTGTTTGTTTTGTTTCACACATTTTTTAATTGGGTTGTTTGTTTTGTTGCTGTAGAGATACAGGAGTTTTTAATGGTTAGCAAATGAAAAATCATGAAGAAAAACAGTCATCAGAGCTGCACTCCAATTTGAAATGTACAAAATCTACACTGCGCCTATTAAAGTCTCAACTTCCTTTTATGAAATTCCATCCTCAGGCCTGTAATCCTAGCTCTCTGGGAGGCCGAGGTGGGCGGATCCTTTGAGCTCAGGAGTTCGAGACCAGCCTGAGCAAGAGCGAGACCCCATCTCTACTATAAATAGAAAGAAATTAATTGGCCAACTAATATATATAGAAAAAAAAAATTAGCCGGGCATGGTGGTGCATGCCTGTAGTCCCAGCTACTTGGGAGGCTGAGGCAGCAGGATTGCTTGAGCCCGGAGTTTGAGGTTGCTGTGAGCTAGGCTGATGCCACGGCACTCACTCTAGCCTGGGCAATAAAGTGAGACTCTGTCTCAAAAAAAAAAAAAAAAAAAAAAGAAATTCCATCCTCAAAGTTTCTAAATATTTTAACATTTCCTTTATCCCTGATATCTAAGAGATCACTAACCTCTTTCATATCTCCTTTAGTTTTCTCACCTGTCTTCTCTTTCTTCAAGGGACCAACCTCACCCACCTGAACTATCACAAAAAAGTTTCCCTGACAACGGCCTCCCTACTCTCCAGGCAAACTTATCTGTATACTGCCAACAACATAATCTCTTCTCAAAATACAAAGCTGATTATTTTCCACTTTAAAATCCTTGGTAGGCTCCCTTCTGCATAAATCAAATTCCTTGGTTTACATACAAGGCCCTGCCGTCTGGATACTTCTAGCACCCAGTTACATCTCTCCATACCCACACATTGTGTATAGCCATTCTGAACTCAGAGAAAGTCATGTTTTCCGTAATTCTTTTTGCTGTGATTCCCTCCGCCTAGAATGCCCTTCTTTCATCAATTTCCAATTCAAATAGCATCTTCTTTGAAAAACCCTCCATTCAGACCTCAGTCCTTTGGGCTCTCACCACAATGTGGATACCCAGTTATTATACAGCACTCAGAATACATCATTTTAGCTTATCTGTTCTTCTTTCTAGGCTATAAGTCCTTCAATGGCAGAAAATAACTGTATTCATCTTTGTAGCCCCAGCGCTCAGCACAATGTCTGAAACAGAGTTACACTAAATACCTGTAGGATGAGTAAAAGAATGAACAAATAGAATGAGTCACACACACCTGGTATTATTTAACCAAAATATAAAATTATCTTTATACACACACACACACACACACACACACACACACACATATTTGAGGCATAGTCTTGCTCTGTTGCCCCAGCTAGAGTGCCGTGGCGTCAGCCTAGCTCACAGCAACCTCGAACTCCCAGGCTCGAGCAATCCTCCTGCCTCAGCCTCCCAAGTAGCTGGGACTACAGGCATGCACCACCATGCCCTAACTTTTTCTATGTATTTTTAGCTGGCCAATTAATTTCTTTCTATTTATAGTAGAGACGGGGTCTCGCTCTTGCTCAGGCTGGTTCTGAACTCCTGACCTTGAGCGATCCGCCCGCCTCGGCCTCGCAGAGTGCTAGGATTACAGGCGCGAGCCACCGCGCCGGCCTTATCTTTCTCCATAGTAGCAAGAAGACTAAATCACAATATACTCTCCAGCCAAAAGGACTGAAATTCCAGCCCTTAGGATTACGCTCACAAGCGATCTTAAAAGAGACAATACATCTAACTGCACATCCACTAAATCTAGCAAACAGGCAACTGTTCCTCGGAGAAATTAAGACGAAAACCTAGAAACAAAGAACTATTTGGACATTGTGAAATCCGCTTTTCACATCTATACTAACTATATGAGTTATATGAGAAAAATTATCATCAAAAAGATCACTAGCTTCACCTCTCCTGGACAAAAATGCTTTCACACATGCTCTCAAATATTGGAATAATAATTCAGCTTATCCTTTCTAATAAATAGTAAGAGTATAATGCTCAATAGGAAATAGTCAATGGGGTCTGAGGAAGGAAGAAACAGTGTCCTAGTACAAGGACTTCAGTATTTACAAATGTGGAAATTAACATTAGTCTCCAAAACCTCTTGTCAAACCTATTCAGCTACTATAAATGTATTAGCTTTTTCCCCCAACGTTTTATTCTAAGAAACATTGAAGTAATACAGTGAACATGTTTCTCCTAAATCCAAAAATCATTAACATTTTGCCATATTTGTTTATGTGTGTGCAAATGGGTACGTGTGGAATTTTTGAAACGGGGGGTGCTGGCTCTTTGAAAATAAATTGCACACGTATCATGAGATTTCACACCTAACACTTCATCATGCATTTTCTAAAAATAAAGATGTTCTCCTGTAAAACCACAAAACCATCATCCATCCTAAAATATATATATATATAGAGAGAGAGAGAGTAATTCTCTAACATCACCTAATAATTCAGTCCATTTCAACTTTCCCAAATTTTTCCCAAAAATGTCTTTTTTTAGCTAGTTTCCTAGAATCAGGATTCAAAGTTCATTTAACAAAGTTCAAAAAATACTGTACCTGGTGATATTCCTTTTGTCTCTTTTAATCTAGAATAGATTTTTTTTCTCTCTCTTTTTCCTTTTTCCTCTCTCCCTGACTTTTTAAAAGAGACCAGAATATAGATTATAAATTTTTATGATGAAAAATTTCAAATACATACAAAGTAAACAGAATATGATAATGAAGCCCCACTGGCCAGCTTCAGTAATTATCAACTTTTAGCCATTCTTATCTCATCTATACCTCCAACTCACTCTTCATATCACAGTATTTAAAATTTGATCCTCTAGGTCCTACATTTCCTATAAGCTGGAAGTTAGATCTAAATGTTCGGGTTAAATATTTCTGGGAAGAAAACTTAATAGATGACATCATGTACTTCATTCTGCATTATAGCTGGAAGCACATTAATACTCCTTCATCCCAGTGCTAATTCTCAGTCACCTCATAGATAATCCCAAAGTAGAGATACATTTGTTCCTTCACATTTAGCAAGTAATCCATATAATATCCTTTCACCCAACAGTGTTATATCCATTTACAAGCCTCGCCTCAATCAAGTATTGCACTGGAGGTTACAAAATAGTGATTTTCTAATTTTACCATTCCTTCTACATTTACTAATTAGCATTCTTCTTTGAGTTTTCTTTCAGCAAATCATCAAATGGAGATGAACTGCATGTCTTCGTGAGAAAATATGGCAAATGCTTAATTCTTTCCCTTTCATTACCAATTTTCAGAACAGAGTTAGGTGTAATGTCCAACTGCAATGGTAGGAAATTAGTGTTTTTTTCCTTTCTCTTTCTGAGTATCATTATGAACCCAATGATTTTTATTTATTCAATACTTTTCAATCAATTATAATAATCACATGCTAAAATATTTTTGTACTCGGACCAGGCATGGTGGCTCACGCCTGTAATCCTAGCACTCTGGAGGCCAAGATGGGAGGACTGCTTGAGTTCAGGAGTTCAGGACCAGCTGAGCAAGAGCAAGACCCCTGTCTCTACTAGAAATAGAGAAATCAGCCAGGCATCTTGCTGCATGCCTGCAATCCCAGCTACTCAGAAGGCTGAGGCAGGAGATCACTTGAGCCCAGGACTTTGAGGTTTGTAGTAAGCTACAATAACACCAGTGCACTTTACCCAAGGGAACAGAGCAAGACTCTGTCTCCAAAAAAGACAATAAATTTTTTACCTTTTGAGTCATAACTTTTCGTTGGCAGTAACAAATTGAATTAACCAAGGAAAAAGTATTTAAAGCTTATCATTAAAGTAACAAAGGATAGTATTAAAAAAAAAAGTGATGATATATAAAATAAAATAAAGTGAAATTTTTATTCCCCTGCCATTACCTTCTACATGCTACAAATGTACAACCAGCTGTTGGGATCCTTATACTGTTATCGTTGCCGTTAAATTTTAAAACAAAAGCTTTTTTTAAAAAATGCATTACATAATCAATCAAATGCTAAAATTCAAATCAACTCACCTGTTGAACAGGACTGTCAACCGTAAATGCTTTATAAACTGCCAAGGCCTGGCTTTTACTTCCTTTGCTCCAGATCACCATATTTCCAGCAACATAGAGTTCTTCATCATAGTCTGCTTCCTCTCCAATTTCACTTACTCCCTTCCTTAGCTGCCAGCTTTCCTTAAAAATTAACACATGAAAGACATGTTTAAGCACTTTTTTCTTTTTCAATAGTGTAGAGGAAGATTTATTTGCCTGTGGCATATGACTCAATCCAAGCCCAACTCCTAGAAGGTTTTATGCACTGAGTATGTGTATGTGCATTATATGTTACAGGATTTCGTGAACAAGAATTTGCTCAAGAATTCTCCATGTTAAATGTTTTATATTATACCACTATATTATTCTGCCAATAATATAAACAAAAATTATACCTTATCTATAGGTCCAGAAATGAAACCACATCCTTGGGAGACTAAAAAGACATATTAATTGTATGGGAGGGTGGGTGAAGAGGGATCAATGAAATGCATATAGGACTCACTGGGGGAGTTTATATGCAATGCAGAACTCCCTGCTTCATAGATTACATATATATATTCACCTTCCTTCCTTTGTACTCCCCTCAAAATGAAAGAAAGAAAGAGCAGTTTCAATTTCTAACTACACAGAATTTCCCTGAGATTCTGGTATCCCAAAAGGATATGAAAATGGAATAAGGAGGGCAGGACTGATTTTCTGACACACACATCTCCTTCCCCTATTTAAGAACTACTACTCTACCTACTTACGTGGCATTTCTTCTCTCCTTTAGAAACATGTAAGTCTTTCATAGCAGTGACCATTTCTGATCTCTACCATTTAACGATCAGCTAACACAAAATCTGGTCCCCCATACTACATGAGAGAAAGAGGTTTAAAATGGACCATAATCATAGTACTGAACTTGACTCTCATTATAAAACCACGAGATATATAGTATGTCTAAATGAACGCTATAATACAATTAAATCAATATTATAGCATTGATTGAAATTACCAAACCTTAACCTCTACCCTAGAAGTAGCATCATACTCATTTCTCAGTTGTATCTGGGTAATGTAAATTACAAGTAGATCATATCACTCTACATTTCAAAAATAAAATGGGAAATTCAATGGAACCTTCTGTTTCTCGTGGATTGTAACCTCCTGAAGGGATCCCACCAAGCCAGCAGCACCATCAGAAGACCATAATTCAGAGGCTGGCTGCAGCTGGCGAAGCTGAAGGTTCAAAGCATTAGGGTGGTGCTTGCAGTGGTCTCGACCAAAAGGAACAAATTCCTGCAAATCCCCGGCTGCAATCATCGTTGCCCTTTCTTCATAGAAGTTCGACATGGGTTCCAAATATCAACATTATTTCTGTATGAATTCAAACACATTCTGGTCAGTTACTAGACTCAAAACCAGAACAAAAATATCATAAGCATTTACATAAGTCATTAATCCTTAGATGACTGTCAATCCTATCACATTGTAGGTGCATAAGTAATCATAATATCAAAGGGCCTTCCAGGTTGGATTCTATGGGGCAACTGTGGTTATTGTCACATTTATTTAGCCACCACATTTTAGATGCAAACTGACAAATAGACAGTTACCACTGTAGGAAACCACTGAGTTGAGACAAGTAATTATTCCCTCCCACAACACCTAGCCCATGTTTCCTACTACTCTTCATTAATTTTCCATAATTCATACATAAAGTATTTAGACAAGTTGTACATTATAGTCCCATAACTAAGTGGCTTCTCAACATTTAAGGTCATTCTGTTCAGATGCTGGAACCTCATCTGAAAAGTATGCCTAAGGGATCACTGGCATATGGAATAAAGCAAATCAAAAAAAACACTTATTTCTCTAATTCAATAGAAGCTAAACTACTGCTTTCAGCTGATCAACCCACAAAAGATCTAGTAAGTTATCAAATGTCATAAGCAGTTTTGATAACCCAATCCCTCTTAAATATATTACAGATCAATTTTCCAATCTCAATTATCCAAACGCAGGGAACCAAAGCATGAATAACTCTAGCCATGGAATAGTCATGCCTAGAGCAGACTTAAGAGTATTAATTTATTTAAGAGTATAATTTATTAATTAAGAGTACAATTTACTAATTTTAATTACTATAACCCATTACTGTATAGTTTACTGCTACAAAGATGTGGATGAAGTGTAGGTGGAAACATGCTGCTGTACCTCCCAAACATTTATACATAAAGTGGCAGATGGTAAAATTCTGACACTGTATAATGTAGTATATAATGTGGGTGCCAGTTCTGTCTATGAGATAACATCTACAATAAAAACAGGTTTCATAGCATTCATTTCAGCGGGAATCCTCAAACACAGAAATCAAAACATCCAATGTCAGCATTACAATCTTCGAAATGAAACGGCACTCAAGATTAATAGAGTTCAATTAAATTTGACTTAGACTTTTCATCTGAGGTCTTTTTGGCATCAGTTTTCTTTGCTGCACAAACATCTCAAAGTATATATAGTTCCTATACTACTCCCTTAGACTTGCGAATTTTGGTTCGAATTAACGTTATTCCTGACGTTATTACAAGGTTACCAAATACGACACAAGTTTTTTTTCTTCCTGCTAGAAA
Organism: Mirza zaza; assembly: GCA_008750895.1. Lineage (NCBI taxonomy): Eukaryota > Metazoa > Chordata > Mammalia > Primates > Cheirogaleidae > Mirza > Mirza zaza. The sequence continues at coordinate 26,616 of VSMD01137630.1, read as the reverse complement.
CAAATCAGTATTGAGAACACTTGAACTTGGGACATAACTAAAAAAGTGCCTCACAAAACAACAAAATGCAGCTGATCTTCCTATATTCTATCCAAAAGCATAACAAACATTAAAGAATTTGAGACTTTAACCAACTTTAGTTGTGCAATTTTGTAATGCTGTTTTCTCATAACTTTGAGAGAAAAATACAGAATGAGTACAGATTATTTTCACAGTGCAGCATCTTTTTGTAATGATTAAGGCCACATATTTACTACTTTTACAGTGCCCCAAACTTTCACAAATGTTTTTACTTGTTAGGAACAATATAAGAGCTACACATGAAAGCACTATACTAAACTGATATGCTATAAATGAAAATACTAGAAACAAAACCTACTCTGCCAAAAAAAAAGGAGACCCAAATGCAAACACACTAGGGACCTTGAGATGAGCCTCTGCAAAAAGCTTCCTCAGCCTCTTTTGCGGGCGGCGTAAACAACAGAATAAGAGACTGGGCCTCAGAAAACCCGCTCAGGAGGTCGTGGGGGGCCAATCTAGAAGCTGAGGGCACACATGAGATGCCGCGTTTCGCTCAGAAAAGAGAACCGCAAGGAGAGAGCTAGGAAGCACAACGCAGGCCAGGAGCCCTTTCAGCCCTGGGACACGCTCAGGAGCCGCCCCCGGGTTCCTAGCCCTCAGGGTCACCGGACGTGAGTCGGACGCTAGAGTCACGGGGCGCTCAACACAACACCGGGCGCCGCGGCCCCCGGCCCGCACCTGTGTAACTCGGGACGCGTCAGGCGCGGCGAGCCCCGGCTGCTCCCCGGAGGCGCAGGGGCCGAGGAGGCCCGAGGGCAGCGGCGGGGTCGGTCACAGTATCTCCTCGGTCGCGGCAGCTTCTCATCCCCTCTCCCTCCCCTATTCTGGAGGAAGAATGGGCAGCAACAATGGGCGCGACTGCTAATGGCAGGAAAGTGTGCAAGACATTCAAGTGGACGCGTCCATCTTGGCTTTCCCGTCCTGCCTTGCGCCGGGGCGGGGCGTCGCGAGAGGCGCGCGGCGTCCCTGCGGTCCTAGCGCCTGCGCAGTTGCGGGAAAAACTCACAGGGCATAAATGGCCGGATACTTAGATCTTCGTTAACGACTGGACGGATGACCAAAGCATGACTGTTTCTACAATGGAACCCTCATGGCGTCCAAATTTGGCTTCCAGATTATGTCGCCAGGAGCCTGAACTGCTAATTATGAGGGAGGTTTTTCTGGCTGGTTTTGCTTCTGCCTCCTGGCTAACATAACACGGGGAGTTGTGTGCCTCCAGGCTAGGGGCTGCTGATTTCCACTGTGTCCCAGTGCACTGTGACCTTTGGGATCCAGACCCTTTGAAAGTTGATGAACGGTATAAAGGCCCTCACAGAAATGCTGCTTGCAATTTCCGAGATTCACAAACACTTCCCCAGGCGAGTCATAGATCAACGTTAAGAGCTCCAGCTTTACCCCTCTGTCCCTGTTTGTGGGTTCAACCATGCAATATCACACTTAGAGGAACTAGAACTCTTCCTTGAGGTCTAATTTCCCGTTGCCTAGCATCTCTAGGTTAAAACTATTGACAGGCCTCCTGTTGCCTAAAAATACAATCCATTTCTTTACCCAAGATTGTAAAGTTGGCTGCAACTTCACGTCTTCACTAACATAATACTAGGATTCCTCATATACATTTTGCACCTAAAGTTTCTTGGTTCATTCTTGTCTCTTCAACATCATCCTTTGGGGTGCCCCTTCTCAGAAGCCCCTTCTCAGAAGTCCAGCTGGAAAGAGCATCTCTTAGAACTTTGAGTAGACCTGCCTTTGACTATAGTCATTTACCTAAAACCAAAATATTCCCAGAATTCCCTGGCATGAGGATACAAATGAGGTTAAAGTTTTGTTTTTTTTAATTGGGTTTTCGTCTTTTTTAATTGTGTTGTAAGGGTTTTGTTTTTGGTTCTTTTATTTGTTTGTTTTTAGAGACTAAGTCTTGTTATGTCACCCAGGCTGACCTCAAACTCCTGGGCTTAAGCAATCCTCTAACCTCAGCCTCCTGAGTAGCTGGGACTACTAGTACATGCCACCGAGCCCAGCTCGAATGAGGTAAAATTAACAATCAAATCCCACATAGTCTGTTCTTATCTTTTATCTGTTTCTTCCCACAGAGTCCTGGCACCATGCAAAAGTTGCCTTCCTCCCCCACCAGGTCTTTCTGGGAGAATCTGCATTAGGACATACCTCAGATGCCTCTCCCAGAGAGTCTCAGTGTCACCATTCTCCAGACCTCTCACCTCTTGCCCCACCTCAGCCGCCACCATAGCCTTCCTACTCCAGAGGGCCTCTGTTCTACCAGCCCTGTTAGCTGGACCACCAAGAGGTCTGGGCCCTTGGCCGGGCGTGGTGGCTCACCCCTGTAATCCTAGCTCTCTGGGAGGCCGAGGCGGGCGGATTGCTCAAGGTCAGGAGTTCAAAACCAGCCTGAGCAAGAGCGAGACCCGTCTCTACTATAAATAGAAAGAAATTAATTGGCCAACTAATATATAGAGAAAAAATTAGCTGGGCATGGTGGCGCATGCCTGTAGCCCCAGCTATTCAGGAGGCTGAGGCAGGAGGATCGCTTGATCCCAGGAGTTTGAGGTTGCTGTGAGCTAGGCTGATGCCACAGCACTCACTCTAGCCTGGGCAACAAAGCGAGACTCTGTCTCAAAAAAAAAAAAAAAAAAAAAGAGGTCTGGGCCCTCTCCTCTGGCTGCTCTGTGCAGCCAGGCCACTGTCACACTCCCTGGAGCTCTGGTTCCTTCTGCCACTGCCAAACTTAGATGAATGCCTCCCCGCTGGATACGGAACCTGGCTTCTGAAGGAGCCAAGGGCATAAACCCAAAAGTGTAGGGAGCAAATAGGAAAAAGGCAGGAAGGTACCATACATAAATTCCCTTTTCTTCTCCCTCCCATGAACTATTCTAAGACATGGTTTCTTTGCACAATGTGTCAGGAGATGTCCTGTGTGGCTGAGTGGGTACCCATGCCAGTCTGCTGAGTTTTTGGCATCCTTTTGTCAAGCAGCAGCCGGTACAATACTTCTCATCCTTCCCTGCCTTATCTCTTTCCTTCATTCTGTCTTGAGCTAAAGCAGTGCACTCATCACCCTTATCTTCAGCTATATTTTCTAGGGAACTCGGACAGCACACTCCACAAAAAGTGTCTCACACTGCTAACTGTTCAGTTTGTGAAGTAGAGTCACTGAAAGGTTTCACCCATCTCTCTCTACTGGGCATTCCCTTGTCTGCTCAAAGAAATCTCTCAAAGTGCCTCTCTGTGACCTCAGCTAATGTGGTCCTCAGTGAGGACACCAAGGTCTTCACTGGTAGTTCCCCTCCAATACTCCCAAAGATTGTCATTCCTCCAGGGGACAACAGAGTGGCAGCATGGGTCCCTCTACCCCTGCAGCACTCCAGGTCACTAACAGCACTGATTGAACTCATGATCCGACAAAGTCTCTTAAGAAGGAAACCCTTTTGCTTCTTCCCTTAACCACTCTGCTCATGGGGGTTCAAACCACAAACCCAGGAGTTTGAAAAGACAAATAGCTGCTTTTATCTCCATTATCCTCCTATCCTCTTCTGCTGACATTTGAGGCACCTACTTGGATCAGAACACAAAGTCCGAATATAGACTCCTGCAGACTACCAACATACTACACATCTGCTCTGTGTAATTCAAGTCTGAATTACCTTTACAGCTCCTGAGATTGCATTTTAAATACAGATACAAATGTGCCTAATATTATAAAATACTGTAGACTTGTTGGTATTCCTACCCCAGTTGGCAGACAAATTCCCTGAGTATAATTGGTATGCAAAAAAAATTGCATAAAATCCCTACTTCTCACTTTTAATCTGTAACAAAATACATGTGTCTCTGCAGTAGTAGCTATTGCTTCATAACAATATTAGCACAAATTTTGTGGCTTACAATAACACACATTTGTTATGTCATAATTTCTGTGGGTCAGAAGTCCAGGCATGACTTAGATGGGTCTTCTGCTTTGGGCCTCACAAAGCTACAGTCAAGGTGTTGCTTAGGGCTGTGGTCTTATCCGAGGCTCTACTGGGGAAAGGTTGGCTTCCGAGCTCAGAATTTAGTTTCTTATGGTGATAGGACTAAGGGCTTCAGTATTTTTCTGGTTACCAGCCAGAAGCTGCCTTCAACAACTAGAGGCCACAATTACTGGCTACATGGGGTTCCCCAACATAATTAAAACATGCAAGCCAAGAAGGCAATACAGAGCCCACTAATAAGAAGTGAGTACAATCTTATATAATCTAATTACAAAAATGATATCTTAGTTGAGGGTTAGACATAAATCCCACTCAAAGGGAAGGGATTACATAAGGAAGCAGGGATCATTGGGGACCATTGCAGAAGCAGCTACTACAGTCTCTAACATCTGTCTGATAAGTGGTTTTAAGGCCTTAAACTACCCACTTTAGCCAAGAGAGTGACATGTGTGCCTGGCTCTTCCTCCCTTCTGCGTCCTGCAGCCCTTCTTCAGCAGGCCTGCACAGGGGCCCATGGCCAACCAACCCCAGCTCAACCTCGTTCTCTATCTCAAAGTCTCAGAAACTACCTAAAGGCCTTTCATTAAAGGAAAGTTTTTGTTTATTTAATTACTGCAAAGGAGAGACATGCAAAACAGGCTGCTTCTCATAGACCTGAAATCGTACTTGATTTTTATAGGGTTGGAGAAATAGGAACAAAAAGTCAGAAGGCAAAGGAAAAAAAATAGAGTTCACTACCAGTTCATTCACATGGTAAGTGGTTAACCATAAGTACAGTTAATGAACTATAACATGATCATGTTTTATTAATTTATTCAATTTTCCAATAGCTGATTCACAAACTTGAAGTCAACTCACGCATAAGGATTAGGGTTTATATTTGAAGTAGAGTGATCAACCATCAAGGTTTTCTGAAGACCAGGGTTTTCTAGGACACAAGATTTTCAGTTTTAAAATGAGATAGCTGTAATCCTAGCTCTCTGGGAGGCCCAGGTGGGCGGATCGTTTGAGCTCAGGAGTTCGAGACCAGCCTGAGCAAGAGCGAGACCCCATCTCTACTATAAAAAAATAGAAAGAAATTAATTGGCCAACTAATATATATAGAAAAAAATGAGCCGGGCATGGTGGCGCATGCCTGTAGTCCCAGCTACTTGGGAGGCTGAGACAGCAGGATTGCTTGAGCCCAGGAGTTTGAGGTTGCTGTGAGCTAGGCTGATGCCACGGCACTCACTCTAGCCTGGGCAACAAAGTGAGATTCTGTCTCAAAAATAAATAAATAAATAAATAAATAAAATAAAATAAAATGAGATAGCCTGGGCAAACTGGAACTTCTGTTCACCCTAATTTGAAGTGATAAAAGATAGGATTTACATACATCTAAACAAACACTTACCTCCTGGGACCTTGGGTTTGGGGACATCTAGGGGAAATGAATAGTCCATTTAAGAGAAAGCAGTCCCAAAACTAGTAAACAGAAGATTTTAGGAATGATTTCACTGGGAAGATGAAATGAAATTGAAATGTTTGTCTTAAGTGCATATTTAATCTAGTGAAGAGAGGGTTGAATTAGTAGGTCTGAGAAAACATACAAGCCAACGAAGACATTTACTAACTCCCGAGAAAACCAGAAACAGTGCAGTAAAGAAACTAACAAACTTGGAGACCTCATGCAACTGATTGCAAGAGGTGCTATTAAGCTATAGCAATCAAGAGAGTAGGTTATAGGAGAAAGGATAGAAACATAGATTCATGGAACAGTTAAAAAGTGAGGAATATAAACAAATATAGCTAATTGATATTTTAAAATAAACTTTTAAAAAAATCTTTTAGATTTACAGAAAAATTACAAAGGTAGTTCAAAGTTTCCATATACCCTACACTCAATTTCTCTTTAGTATGGTGCATTTTTTAAAATTGATAAATCCATATCAACACATTATTATTAATTCAAATCCATACTTCGCTGGGCATGGTGGCTCATGCCTATGATCCTAGCACTCTGGGAGGCTGAGGCAGGCGGATTGGTCAAGGTCAGGAGTTCGAAATCAGCCTGAGTGAGACCCCATCTCTACTAAAAATAGAAAGAAATTAATTGACCAACTAAAAATATATATACAAAAAAAAAAAAAATTAGCCGGGCATGGTGGCTCATGCCTGTAGTCCCAGCTACTCAGGAGGCTGAGGCAGTAGGATTGCTTGAGCCCAGGAGATTGAGGTTGCTGTGAGCTAGGCTGATGCCATGGCACTCATTCTAGCCTGGGCAACATAGTGAGACACTGTCTCAAAAAAAAAAAAAAAAAATCCATACTTTATTTATAGTTCATTAGTCTTTACCTAAAATCCTTTTTCTGTTCCAGGATCCTACTCAGGATATAATGTTACATTTAGTCATCTTGTCTCCTTGGGCTCCTCTTGTTGTTTTTGATGACCTTGACAGTTTTGAAGAATACTTGTTAGGTATTTGGTAGATATCCCTTAACATGAATTTGTGTGATGTTTTTCTCATAATCAGACTGGGGATATGGATTTTGGGAAGGAAGACCATATAGGTAAAGTACCATTTTTATCACATGATATCAAGGATACTAACAGCAACATGACTTACCACTGTTGTTATCCTTAACCACCCAGCGGAGGTGATGTTTGTTAGATTTCTCTACTGCAATGTTACTTTTTCCCTCCTACCCATACTGTACTCTTTGGAAGGAAGACAATATGTGCAATCCTCACTTAAGGGGCGAGGCCAGTTGGCTTTTTCTTAAAAAGAAAAAACTTGCAAAAGGGATTGAATGGAGGAAAGAAGTCTTTCAATAATCAATGTATAAAAAGTTTTTAAAAATAAAAGTAGGCCAAGCACAGTGGCTCACACCTGTGATCCTAGCACTCTGAGAGGCCACAGCAGGAGGATTGCTTGAGCTCAGGGGTTCAAGCCAGCCTGAGCAAGAGTGAGACCCTGTCTTTACTAAAAATAGAAAAATTAACTGGATGTCTGAGGCAAGCACCTATAGTCCCAGCTACTCCAGAGGCTGAGGCAGGAGGATGGCTTGAGCCCAGGAGTTTGAGGTTTCAGCGAGCTATGATGATGCCACTGCACTCTACCCAGGGTGACAGAATGAGACTCTGTCTCAAAAAAATAAATAAATTTAAAAATAACAAATAAAAAAATAAAAAACTGCTGCAGAATTGGATATCCATAGGGGAAAAAATGAATCATGATTCATATGCCATGCCATATTCAAAAATTAAAATGGATCAAAGACCTAAATGTTTCTCTGGAATTAGACTCTAAGATGAAAAAAAAAAAAATAGAGACCTAAACGTAAGAGTAAAACTATAAAACAATTATAGGTATAAATCTTTGTGACCTTGGATTAGGCAGTGATTTCTTAGATATGGCGCCTAAAGCACAAGGAACCAAAGAAGAAATCTCATAAATTGAACTTTATAAAAAATTTTAAATTTTGTGCTGCCAAGGAAGCACACTTCCATTATCAAGGAAGTGAAAAGATAACTCACAGAATGGGAGGAAATACTTGCAAATCATATCTGATAAGAGTCTTTTGTCCAGAGTATGTAAGGAAGTCTTAAATGCAACATAAAAAGACAACCCAATTTAAAAACAAGCAAAGAATTTGAATAGACATTTCACCAAAGATATACAAGTGGCCAGAAAACGTAAGAAAAGATGACTGGGTGCAGTGGCTGGTACCTGTAATCCCAGCTACGCAGGAGTCTGAGGCAGGAGTTCAAGACTAGCCTGGAGAATATAGTGAAACCTCATCCCTCAAAAAGGAGAGGTCCTGTACTCCTGAAAGAGAAAAAAAAGAAAAGCAAGAAAAGAAAAGATGATCAACAGCATTAGTCATTAAGGAAATGTAAACCAAAGCCACAGTGAGGCTGTGAGTGGTGGCTCACGCCTGTAATCCTAGCACTCTGGGAAGCCAAGGCAGGAGGATGGCTTGAGGTCAGGAATTGAAGATCAGCCTGAGCAAGAGCGAGACCCTGTCTCTACTAAAAATAGTAAAAATTAGCAGATGTGGTGGTCCACGCCTGTAGTCCCAGCTACTCCAGAGGCTGAGGCAGGAGGACAGCTTCAGCCCAGGAATTTTTTTTTTTTTTGAGACAGAGTCTCGCTTTGTTGCCCAGGCTAGAGTGAGTGCCGTGGCGTCAGCCTAGCTCACAGCAACCTCAAACTCCTGGGCTCAAGCAATCTTGCTGCCTCAGCCTCCCGAGTAGCTGGGACTACAGGCATGTGCCACCATGCCCGGCTAAGTTTTTCTATATATATTAGTTGGCCAATTAATTTATTTCTATTTATAGTAGAGACACAATGTAGCCACTTGGTAAAACACTTTGACAGGTTCTTAAAAAGTTCAACACAGTTGCCATATGACCCAGCAATTCCACTCCTAGGTGTATACCCAAGAGAATTGAAAACATATTCACATAAACACTTTTACATTAATGTGCATAGCTGCCTTATTCAGATAGCTAAGATAGAAACAACCCAATGCCCATCAATTGATGAATGGATAAAAATAATGTGGTATATGAATATAATATAATAATGATATATTCAGTATAAAAGGGAATGAAGTACATGTACAACATGGATGAACTTTGAAAATATACTAAACGAAAAAAGCCAGTCACAACCTGGTAGGAAAGGAGGACAGATTCTTATCGAAGCTATGCAAAAAAAAAAACCCTTGTGGTTATGACAAGGGAAATGGGTAAAGACACTATGTATAATATTTAGCCAATATTACCATTGTCCTGAGTGGTTTTGTAGACAAGGCTAATCAAGATGTCATTAATTATAACACCATTATTATATGTTTTCCTTTATCAGTTTATAATCTACATTATGATCTTTCATGGGATGGCATTTTCTAAACTCTGAAGGATCAGTCTGTACAAGATATTATTTAAAGGATGCTTCATTCAAGTTTGAACAGGTATAACAGTTAAATTGGTGGCTAGAGATAAAGAAAAAATACAATATAATCTATAATTATATCAAGAGAAGGTTTTTGTGGCTCCTGGGTTACACAGTCTAACTTCATGATTTTGTCTCCTTCTGGACTGATAATCTGTGTATCCTGCCTCAATCCTTTACTGCAGGTGACAGCAGTCTGGCAATGTCAGTTTATACCAGGAAGCCTGAACCTGTGGTATAGTCCTAAAGTGCAGCTCTTCTGATGTTTCTTCCAGAAGGCCAATTACCCCGGGGCAAGCTAGGGCCCTCAAAAGCAGATAATAGCTGGATTCTCCCTATTCTGCTACATGCCCTTTGTTGTAGTTAGTACTTGTCCAGGCAGAGTGTGGCTCATGTTAGGGGCACAGTTTTTAAGATTTAATAAGACTTTATTGTTGGCACATGTGAGCTCTCCCTCACATCTTGAACAAACTCATGTGGATATTTTGGGGACCTCCCTAATTTCTTTTGAGAGAAAAGGGAAAAACATGTTCTCAGAACCCTTCAGATTTTTCAGAAGTATTTAAGACTCAGAAGCAATCATCCCCTGCTCCTTCATTTGATTGTTCCACCTCCATTCAGTTATCCAAACCAAACAAAACTCTCCTAAAAGTGTCTCTTCTTTGTTCTCCACAATATATAAAACCAGCTAAAAAATATTTCCTCCAGTATTTTTTATTTTATTTTATTTTATTTTTTTGAGGCAGAGTCTTGGTCTGTTGCTCAGGCTAGAGTGCCATGGTGTCAGCCTAGCTCACAGCAACCTCAAACTCCTGGGCTCAAGCAATCCTGCTGCCTCAGCCTCCCAAGTAGCTGGGACTACAGGCATGCGCCACCATGCCCGGCTAATTATATATATATATATATATATAGTTTGTTTGTTTTTAGCTGTCCAGCTAATTTCTTTCTATTTTTTTTAGTAGAGACAGGGTCTGTCTCTTGCTCAGGCTGGTCTTGAAACTCCTGAGCTCAAACGATCCACCTGCCTCAGCCTCCCAGAGTGCTAGGATTACAGACATGAACCACCACACTCAGCCTCCTCCAATCTTTGTACCCATTTCTTCCCCCTTATAAAAGGAATCAGAAAGATCTGTGTGTCTATACTAGACATCCTCAGATAGCACATATAATGATAAACTTTTGTGACTTATGTATCCCCCCAATTGAGAGACAGGGAGAGATACACAGTTATAGACAAGCTATTGTAAAAGATTGTTTTTTTTTTGAGATAGAGTCTCACTTTGTTGCCCAGGCTAGAGTGAGTGCCGTGGCATCAGCCTAGCTCACAGCAACCTTAAGCTCCTGGGCTCAAGTGATCCTACTGCCTCAGCCTCCCAAGTAGCTGGGACTACAGGCATGTGCCACCATGCCCGGCTAATTTTTTGTATCTATTTTTAGTTGGCCAATTGATTTCTTTCTATTTATAGTAGAGAGGGGGTCTCACTCTTGCTTAGGCTGGTTTTGAACTCCCGACCTTGAGCAATCCACCCACCTCGGACTCCCAGAGTGCTAGGATTACAGGCATGAGCCACCACGCCCAGCCTATAAAAGATTAATTACTATACCTCACTTTAGTGAGGAAGGGAAATGGCTTCTTTATTTTTCTGTTCAGATTTTCACATACACAAAAAACTACAAGTTTGGGCTTTACAACTTCAGCCATGGGTGCAAAGGAAATACAGAACTCAAAAACTCACCAGTCCAGCAGCAACAGACACACACACAAACACACACACACACTTTCTCCTCCTCCTCTTCCTCTTCTGTGTCTTCTTCTTCTTCTTTCTTCCTTCTTTCTTCTTCTGACATAATTGCATTCCTAGCAGCAAGCAAACAAGACAAATACCATAGAGAATGCCAAGAAATAACACATTACCCAAAATAGACAATCAAAAATTATTATCAATTGATTTGATAATCAGATAATTTCCAAGAAAATACAAGAGCCAGACCTCTAATTTTAGTATGCTGTTCAGCAAATGGAATCTCTTATAGGTACCATCTTCATTCCTCCAACTAACCATAAGGACAAAAAACTCATTTTGAAGATGGTTTTGGCAAGTAGGATGGAGTCCTTTTGCATGCACCATCTCAATTCTTCTAGAAGCATTAACACAACGGCAAAGCCCTTAGATTACTAGTATTTTTGTTCAGGAAGCTAAATGGAGTTACTCACAAGCATCAGGTGCCATTTTCCAATAAACTATAAGTTCAATTTCCCAATAAACTATAAAACCTAGACTTCTGTGTTTCTGGTATGTTCTTTAACATGCCGAACGGAGTCTCCTACATCCACCTTCTCAATCTCCTCCAATCTTTTTTTTTTTTTTTTTTTTTTTTTAGCGAGAAGTCATTCATAAATTTCCTCCAATCTTTAAGTGCTGGACATGGGGACTTTCGGTATGGTTTTATGCTGACTTGAGACTCTTCTAAGCACCATTTCAGTGCCCCAGTGAAGTCTAATGTTTAGATATTTTCACATCCTAGATGTTTTTCAGCATAGTGAAAGGAGTGTCTCACCTACACTATATCAGGTTTCTAAAAGCTGCAAGGGCTAGAGACTGATCCCTCCAGTTTATTGTTCACTTCTCCAAATACAGTCTCTTACATGCTCCAAAACTTAAATTTCCCACATATGGTTGATTGTGGTGCTTTGAGCCTTTTAAACACACAATCGACTTTGCTTCCCCCATCCCACATACACAAATTATATGAGCTAGATACTATTATTTCCACTCTGTTGTTCAGCACCTGAAATGAAATGTCCTACATACTTCACTATCACACCCCAACAATTTCAAGAACTGGGCACTTGGCCTTCCAATACGTGGTTAAGCATGCTGAATGAAGTAGTAATACCATACCAGAACTCTCAGTTCCAGAACAGACTGCAAGTGCCAGACAGTGGAACTTCCATTGTATTTTTTAGCACAGTGAAAACATACACCATCTCATTTTATACCATTCCCATTTGCAATAACTATAAAAGCTATTGTGCCAGGCATGGTGGCTCATGCCTGTAGTCCCAGCTACTTAGGAGGCTGAGGTGGGATAGCTTGAGCCCAGGAGCTGGAGGCAGCAGTGAGCTACGATCATGCCACTGCACTCCAGCCTGGGCAAGGGAGCTAAAAAACAAAAAAGCTATTGCGCTGTGAGGGTTAATTCCAGCAAAGCCTGGAATTAGCCAGAGCTGTTTTGCTAAAATTCCAGCACGGCACTGACCCCTGGTGAAGGGCATGAAGCATACTGATTAATGATATTGCTTTTTAACTCTGGGTCTGAGGAGGTTCTGGGAGATTTGTACCAGATTGTCAGAAATGCTTACTGAAAACAGTGAGATAGATGATTTGCACCTGGTCTCAGTGAGACCCCCCCACAGGACTTTGCTGTAGAGGCTGGCTTAGGAATGCCTTAGGAATATGCCTTTGTGGCCAGAAAAATGTAAAATCCCCATCTGAGCCTCCATTTGGGGCTCCACAGTTCCAAGGTATTCCATGCATTTGCTTCCTGATCCAAGAGAAAAGGTTCAACCAGCCACATTCCTTACAGAAGGGAGGACAGTGTACCTTGCATCTGGCCTCTCCGGACCCCTTACCATGACTAGCCTTTGAGATGTATATTCTTACTTTACTATTTTTGACATATTGTATCTTCCTCCTGTAACAAACTATAGATGTTGGACCTGGTGAGTCTTCTTTAGCAGTGGAATCGTATTTAACTCCCTCTAACAGTTAGACGACTGCACTTGTACACTTGTGTTTGAGTCAATGTTTTGACTGCATTACATTATCTACAACATGGTCCTGCAAAGGGTATACATCTATACTCCCAGTATATTGTTCAGCACGTTGAATGGGGTCTCTTCCATACATTATTTATGTTGTCCAGGAAATAAGATGCTTGTACTTCCTTAAGATTTTTGGCTTTCTGGGTTGACTTTCTTATGGGCATCTTCCCATTTCCCCAGCAAAGTTCAAGAATTTGGCATTTACATTTCCAACATACTGTTCAGCACACTTAATGGAGGACAAGAAGTCAGGGCCTTAGAAGCTGTGGTGTTGAAGTGTTATTTATATGGTACTGAAGCTACCAAGAATCATGACAGGGATAGTGTGAAGGGAGTGACCATGATGCAGGGACTGAAACCTTCAAACAGTGAGAGGGAGAGACCCAGGAGTCTGTAGAGGGTTGCAGCAAGCAAGGCTGGCATAGTCTGATGACATAAGAGTCAAAGCCAGAGACTTTAGAGAGGAGGGAAAGAGAATGGTCTTAAATCAGCAAGAACTCTGTATCCAGACTCCAGGACAGGAGGAAATCTGAGTATGGAGGCATGATTCTCCAGGGAAAACCAGGATGCTATTACTTGAAGGCCATGGTATAGATGCTGGGTGGGTGGGAGCCAGGGTGGAGCAGCCATTGACTGGCACTTGGGTCCATGGGGTAGTGGCTCTCTGATGGAGATGAATTGTGGGTCCCCATGCTAGAGTAGAGGCAGGAGGGGGAAAATAAATTATAGCCCATAGCTGCAGACAAGGCTTAAGAGGGTAGAGGGCAGGGGTAGGAGCTCAAAGAGGAGCAAGGTGTGGATTTAGAGTGGGGTCATTAGGGACTGAGTCTTTACATATTTCATGTGTGGTCTGGCATGCGCCTTCAATTGGAAGTCTCAAGTCCTGTCACATGCTAGATTGTGACCACAGTGCCACTTTATTTTGGTTACAGCCCTTCCACACTTACATCAATGAGGGTATTCTTCCCTAGCCCCTGGATGAACACTGCTGCAAAAGGTTTGACATTCTCTCTTTTTATAAGGTAATAAACACTAGGGCTCCTACTCGTAACACGGAGCCTTAGCTGATACAGGAGACACAGTAGGCACTGGAGTATGGGTTCCAGGTGAATGGTTCTTGTTGAAGCTGCACAAATGTACACTCAGAAATAACTGTATAATAGGACTCTGGGTTTTTTTGTTTATTTTTTGTTCACATTTCCCTGCATATATTTTGATCATGGTTCATAATTAAGTCATTAAATTGCAATGCCATTTAGATGTATGGCAAGTACAAAATTAATACTGTAGAGGAGCTGATATCCCACATTGTAGCTAAGTTTTGGTATTTGTAGAGGTTTTAAAACAGAGCTGTAAATTCTTAGACACTTTTATCATCAAGAGGTTGGAGGCCACAGCTCCTCTCCATGAGGGTGGAGTTGTGACTACTTCCACCAAGAAAGTATGGTAAAGTGAAGCTATGTGACCTCTCAGGCTAGGTAATAAAAGGCCATGAAGCTTCCCCCTTGTTCACTGGAATGCTCACTCTTGGAGCCCCAAGCTGCTATGCAAGACTTCCAACTACACCAAAGCCACCATGGAGCCTCGTTCAGATGCTCTGCTCTGCAGTTCCTAAGTCATCCCAGTGCAGGTGGGTAAGTGAATGAGTCTTTAAATCAGGGGTTAGCCAAACTTTACTCTAAAAAGCCAGATTATATATTAATAGCTCTGTGGGCCACACAATCTCTGTTGCAACTACTCAATATGAATGGCTGTGTTCCAGTAATATTTATTTGCAAAAACAGGCCATATGCCCATCGGCTGTAGTATTGTTGACCCTTGCTTTAGAAGATTCTAATCCCCAGCCATTGAAGCCTAAGGTCCCAGGCTGAGATCAAGGAGCAAAGACAAACTATCTCCCCTGTGCTCTGTCCAAATCTCTGATACATAAGATCCAGGAAGCTAATAAAATGGCTTATGTTTTATTCTCACTATGTTTGGGGTAGAATGTCACAGAACAATGGATAACTAGGATAGTGTTGTGTAATGCAAGGCAGGCCTCATTAGGAAAGTGAGGTTTGAGCAAAGACTTAAAGAGGAAAGTCAACTGGGAAGTATGCTCAGGGAAGAGCATTTCAGGCAGAGGGAACAGTCAGTGCAAAACTCTTAGGAGGAAGAGTGCCTGGTGTATGTGAGCAACAGCAAGGAAACTATAGAGCGGCTCTGCTGAGATGCCCTGGCAATCTTGCACACCTCTACAGAGGCCAGGTAGGCAAGGCATGACCACAGTTGAGCCCAAGTCTTGTCGGACTGCCCTGTGATTGAGTCCTCCGAGAGCAGGGGTAGGCAAGCTTGGTGAGGAGCCATTGGGAGGTGGTTTCATGTCCCTCCCTTGTGGGAGACTGCTGCAAGGTCCTTTCTCCTCTTTCTCCAAAGTTCCAGTTGACTGCAGGACTTTCCATCTCCTTCCCATCATCTCCCATCCTCGGCCCCCGGAAGGGTGCAGTGGAAGACTCCTGAGAAATCTTTAAACCTGCTTGGCTACAGTTTAGAGTTGGCTGCTCAGCAGCTGGGCTCGTGTTGTCTGTTTATCTGGGCCCCTGGTTTCGTGCCATTCTGTAGGACAAGGGACACATGGAGCTGGCACCGTGCTGATTTTGTTTTTGCTGTCAGTGTGAGTAATATCCTGTCCAAATCCATCTCGGCTGGTGGCCAGCTAGCCTAGGGGTCAAGGGACTGCTTGACAAGAGAAATATGAAAGTGGAGTCAGGAGATGAGGCCAGAGAGGAAAGGGGGTCAGGTCGCTAGGACCCTGTAGTCCAGGCAGGACGCTGGCTCCTATGCAGAGAGAAAGCTGGAGTCACTGAAGAGTTTGGGAGTTTTGAGCAGAGGAGGGCTGTGATCTGGCTCATGTTATGTTGTCAACGCGTTATCATGTATTTAGGATGTTTCCTTTAAGTAGGTATGTACGTATACGTTTGAGTTATTGTTGCCGTTATTAGTAAACGTTGTTTACATTCCTGTTTTGATTCACTTTCTCTGCTAGGCTCTCTGGGACTCTCCACACTTCATCGCCGCCGCACTGCCTCTTCCCACTCCTGCTCTGCGCTGTGGTACGGACGTTCGTCTCCCTCCGAGGGCGTCACCTCTCTCTGACTCCTCGCGGGGGCACGGTGAAGAGTGCTTCCCCAAGAACCCCTCCCCTGGGGGCGGTGAGCTCCCCTTCGCCAGCGCGGGGTCCCGCACCTGCAGCCGGAACCGGGAGGCGCTGGCAGCGAGCAGAATGGATGCGGCGCTCGGCAGGGAGCGCTGCTGCCGCGGCCCTGACCTCCGGGAGCATTGCTGCCTGGGTTTTCTGTCCGCCAAGCCCGGATTGCGGGGGCGCCTCTGGACTCTCCTCTTGGGTCCCGGGGCTGCCTCGGGCGCCCTCCACTGCTCTTCCACCTTTTCTCCTTCCCTTTTTCCTTCCCACCTACACGTGTGGGACATCGGCCCGCCCTGCGGCCAGTGCTGTCTCCCCTCCCCAGCACGCCCCTTCGCTTTACTGATCTCCAACTCCCTCCGGGCTCTGTCAGCCAGGTCCCCTTCCTCTCCACCCTCCCGGTCCGCCCAGGGGCAGCCGGTGGCCCGCGCGTCCCCGCCCCCTGCCCAGCCCCCTCCCTTTCCCCTTTTCGCCCCTCCTCTCCTGCCCTCCTCCCGCCCCCTCCCACCCGGACCTGCTGGAGTCCACCCAGACTCGGCCCCCTGCGCGTCCCTCCGCCCCAGCCCGGGACGGCCCCCGGCCCGCCTCTTCCAGCCCTCGGCGCCTCCCGCCCGCGGCTCGGCTCAGCCTCTCCGGCGCTTACTGCCCTGGCCGTCGGGACTGTGGCGCTTCGCCGGCGCACTCGGCGGGCGACAGGGCAGGTTCGGGACGTCCTTCTGTGCGTCCGCCCGTCCGGAGAGAATTTCCAGATCTGCGGCCCCGGAATGGGGGCCGCCCCGCCGCCGCTACTGCTGGGGCTCTTCCTCCCTGCGCTCTGGAGTAGAGGTGAGTGCGGTCGGCGGGGGCCAGGCGGGGAGGGAGGTCGGAGGAGGGAGCGCCCCCCGCTGCTGGGCAAGTCTGCAAACACCCCGCCCTCCACGGTGCCAGGGTCGGAGGTGCAAGGGAACCCACCTATCCGCTGACCGCGGCCCCTCGGGTTCCGGAGCGCACCCAGGCTGGGTCGTGGGTGCGCGTCCCGGTGGAGCCGGTCAGGGGTGGGCACTGAGGGCTCCCCTTCACCGCAGAGGAGGAAATCTAGCTCGGCCGGGCGAGAAGCACGTCCCGAAGTTTTTGGCCGAGAGGAACGTAGGTAGCAGGTCTGGTCTGGAATGAGCCGCCGAGAACTTTCCTATAGACAGAGGTGCGTGGTTGGGCCCCTCTCTGGCGAGAGTTCTGGGGGCCGCAGATCCTGTCTCCCGAGGGTCCGGAGCGGGGCGAACCAACAGGCTGCAGAAGTTGGAGTCACAGTCCGGTGCCGCGATGACCGATGCCAGGCCAGCGTCCAGCCCCCGCTGGACCCTGCTGGGCCGTGTTACCATCCCTTTGCAGGACGGCCAGGAGAAGCGGGAGCGTTCTTTTCACCTCTGTTGTGGCAGAACGGAATCTCAGGTGCCCGGCAGCGTTTAGGTTTATCTCGATTTAGCCAAATGTTACAGGCTTTTTAATAGAAGGTACTCGATTGATAAATGGAGGCGAGTAAGGCAGGTTCTATTCTGCATCAACAGCTCGCTGGGGGAGGGAGTGAATGATGAACAGATTTCGAGTTTGAGCACTGATGCACTTCTTAAGGAAGCTGGAAGAAACTTACCAGGCTTTACCCAAAAGGAAAAAAAAAAGCTAAATAAACACATCCCGGCTATTTTCTCTTAGCTAAAAGGGTTCTTTTTCTATTCAGTATGTGGTTTTTGTCTCTTTTGGTCATGAATGTGCTTGACTAGCTTTCAGCTATTATAGTCAAAGATTTGGGGGGAAATACCTGGAAAGTTCAGTTTATAGTCAAGTAACTTACTTAAAAGTTTTTTCTTTGAGATTTTCCTTTGAAAGCTCAGTTGCTCAAATGAAAAATTCTAAAACAATGCATGGACCCACTTTTTGCACATTAAATTACATAAGCAATTTATGATTTGGGGCAACATAGCAATTTGAAACAAACATCAAGTGCCAAAACCAAGCAAAGAACTAAAGCAGTTCTGTTCTCCACCCCCCCAACCAAACCCTCAAAAATTCCTCAGCATTTCTGCCAAATCCCTTTTTCATAATCTGCTGCAAATTTGTTATATTTTGGTACTAGTGAGGGCTGGCCATACATAACCTTGGAGGTAGTGAATATGGTGAAAATTGTAGAGAAAGCAATGGGAACAATAGTTTTTGTGTAAGATATTTAAAAATTAGAGCATTTTTGTTTTTCTAAGTGTTTAAAAAGCTGTAATAAAAAAAACTTTCGACGGTGACAGTGAGCTTTAATCAAATAATCATAAAAAGCCTTTAGAATCCACCCAGCAGGAAGAATGAAATGGTTCTCTAATTTTTCTTCTACCTTTTGCTTTTTGTTTTGGAGTTTACCTATGAGATGTTTGACAGTGCTACATCTTACCTTGCGAAAAGCTTAAAGAATGGGATTCTCACTGGCAGAATTAGAGCAGAAGAAAGAGTGCTATAGGAAGAGATTAAAAATGGAAATTAGACTCTTCTTCTATTTTTAAGATTTTCATATTGCATATTGTGGGTCTGAGTGTTTTACTGGCCACACAGAAGGGAGGAAGGGAGGGAGAGAAAGAGAGAGAATGAATACATGTGTGTAGACTCTACACTGTAGAGGAGTGAACGGATAAATAATTAAAATTTAAGCATCACTTTAACCCAGGAATTCCCCCCATCCCCTCCCTCCCAACACTTGCACAAACACCACCTCACAAAGGCATGCACACACAGAACTTAGAACTGCCAAACCAGGGGCATTTCAAGGCTTTCCAATCCTTCCTTTCTGCTCAGTCTCTGATGGGGGTGCCATTGAGCAGCAAAACGAGGCAGATGGTGGCTCTCCAGAGGGCCAGGGAGAGGATGGAGGGAGAGAAATGTAAAAGTAGATTAAAATGAAGATGTTATGAGGCTTTAGCTCATGATGAGGCTGTGTGTGAGCTAAACTCAATCCTTAGAGCAAATTGGGCTTTTAAAATTCTTTAATGTTAATATTTCTCTCCCAAAATGATACTGTAGCATGTATTCCAGTAGATTGTAAACATATTCCCAAGGAAAACTTTAAGTTGTCCTGTTGCTTATGGGAATGTTGCTTTATTACAATGACCTCAAACGCCATTTTGAAGTAAGCAGTGCCTGTTTTAGAAATAAATAATTTTTAAACAGTTATTCTGACCCATTTTCTTAAAGTTCTGAGTGTAACACAAATTATTTTTTAAATTAACAATAATTATGTTTTTAAATCTTATTTTTTGAAAGAATTTCCAGACAATCTTGGGAGAAGGACCAGTGAGTTACTAGTCAGCATTGGTAATGAAAGGTTGAATCTTTTGATGCCCATGCACTGGGAGCATGCTGCCAGGTAGGAGAGCTGAGCTGGGACCTTGAACACACGTGCAGAACAGCCAATTATTCTCACGCAATAGCCAGAAAGAGATTTTGGGAAATGAATCTGATTGTGTTTTCCCCTTGATGAAAATCCTCCAATAGCTTTGCATTCTTCACCAGAGTTTGCAAAGACTCACAGGGCACCCTCCTCCCTCTTTTGTGCATTTCCAGTCACTTGCTTCTTGTTCCCAATACTCCAGCCACCTGAGCCTTCTCTCTGGTGCTTGAGCAGCTTTTGCAATTGCTCTTCTCTCTGGCTGGAATATTTCCCCCACGATCTCAGCATGTTGGCTCCTTAATTGTTTGGCTTTCAGCTCAGATGTTCTCCTTGAGAGGTCTTCCCTTACCCCCATCCCCAGCCAAAGTCACACACACACCCCACTCTCCAGTCAGTTTAATTTCCTGGTAATATCACTACCTGATGAGTTCCCATTTACTTTTTCTTTACTCATTTTCCTCCACTGTCCCCTCATTGCAAGGCAGGCTCCCAGCGGCATGCCTGCTGTCTTGTTTACTGCTAGCACAGTGCGTGGCCCATTCTGCTGCTCGGTGACTATCTGAAGATAGGAGGAGAGAACCAAGCCTCTGTGCCTCACCCAGCGCTCCTCACACTTCTCCCTTCTTACTGGATTTTCCAGAAACAGAATTGCTGGAGCTCCCATGCCCTTGTGCTTGGAGCTTGAATGATAGAAAACAGTCTTTTATTTCACTGTGATGCCAACGTGATTTCATTACTGGAGAAGTTAGTAAATTAGAAGAAGATAGATTTTTGGACTATATTAACCCCAAACATATTTTGTATTCTCCTAACTATTCCAACTAGAAAAAAAAGTCAGAAGGCGGTTTTTCATGTTAGAAACACAGTTTTAACAGCTCCTTGCCCAGAGACAGATTGCCCCAAGTGCTCTTGGCTTTGGCCCATTGTCAATAGTTAAATCTTAACCCAAAGCACATGCCTCTAGGTTGGTATGTGTCTCGGCAGGAGGTTATTAGAAAAACTTTAAAAGAGGATTTGCCATGTATGCATCTGGGGACTGGAATGAAAGTCTCTAGGGGCCTTGGGGGTGGTGGGTAACTCTCAGGACCTCTAGTTCTTTTTTGGTACACTGGGACTCTATTTCATAGAACTATTGGGAGGATGAAGTGAGCCAATGGCACATAGTAAGTGCTCAAAAAATATTAACCATTATTACCAATGATTCCCCTTCATTCTCCTGAATTTGAATCTTGGGGTAATTGTTTTTCCTAGACAAAGGGTGTTGGGAGAGAGAAATACATCCTAACTTACTACTTAAATATGAGGGCAGAACTGTGGTTCACCCTTCATTGTTCATAATGCTTTGGTGAAGGGGCTGTGGGTTCATCCACCCTGGAGTGCTGAAGTCCTTTGCTTTAGGATTTTGTTTCCTAGTAGTTCTGCTAGCAACACCCACACAGGACTAAGCAGTTCTTGGATGAGGCAGTTACTGACTGCCACTCCCCTTCCCCGCCCCCTACCTTCACTTGCAGCGCTCAGATTTGACATAGTACAGAAATAGCTTCCTGTCATGTGCCTCTCAGGAAGGTATAAAAATGAAGTCCAATTCCTGCTCAACTTTTCCCACATAACTCTATTCCAAAGTGGGTGTGGTTTTTATTTTGTTTTTGTATTTGTTTTGTGTTGGGGTTTTTGAGTGTGAACGTCCAGATAATTCCTTTCCTTTTTACCAGCTTAAACTAGGGTTTCCAAATGAAGTCCTTTGGCTGCAGCACAGAGAAAATGGGCTTTGGTTCTTAGTGCAAATTTTGTATACATGCATGGGTATGCATGTGTGTGCAGGGTGGCCTTGTAGGACAAGGAAAGGGCATGAGCCCCAGGTGCACTTCTGGATCCTGATGCTTCCTGCATGGTGGCCTGGGTGAGCCAGCCCTCAGGTACCCTGGGGGGAAGCCCAGATTACTCCTCTGCTCCTGCTGTGGGCATTGGCTAACCCTGCCCAGAGTTAAACTCCCTCTTCACCCCTTCTGTGGTCCCGCCCGCCTCTTGCCTCCAGCTAAAATGCTGACAATGCAGCCTAGCAGGGGTGAAGAATTCCACTGGGATCTGCAGGCCCTGTTTGGAGAAGGAGAATACTGAGTGTACCTGCCAGCACCACTTTCCTCCTCTGAGGCCCTGGTTTTCTTTGTCAGAACCATGGCTGTGGAACTGGTTGGGAGATGGCTAACCCCAGCCAGGGAGGGCCCAGGTCGTCCCCAGCTTTGGGAGACCCTGCAGCGCCCATCATTTCTACAAGCTCTGGGCCCCTGTCAGGTGGCAGGATCTGAGGACATGGCCCGTGTGTAAAGCCCTGGGCTGCTATTTCCAGGTCACCTCCTCGGGTCCCTGTGTTTTAAAGTGATAAGGGAAGAAAGGATGAGTATTCCTTGAACATTTTGTTGAGAAACCCACACTCAACTCTAAAGCATTCTATTTCATCCTTCTTGCCTATTTCATCAGCTGTCCGTGCTGCTTTCGCTCGGTAAATGGATTTTCCATGAGTCTTGTGGGTGGCAGGGTGGTAGCAGGGGCAGAGGGGGAGAAAGAGAGAGAACAGATGTTGGCTTTATATCTAGACCAAGATCCCATGTGAGAAGTTTTACACTGAAAGCTGAGAACATTTGAAAGAGTTATGCTTGGAGAAAACCCATTTCATTTTGTAAGCTCCATGCATGGGTTTTTGTGGGAGCCCATTTTATGCTTAGGTGTTTCTCCTTGTCCTCAGTCAGTGCCTTCCACATATTTCTCAGTCGGTACCTTCAAAGCAAGATCCAATTGTCACAGCGTTAGTGTCCTGCGCTAGCTCACTGGAGGATGGGGGGGACCATCCTCAGGATTTAGGTCTCAGGTTGGCCCCTAGTCAGGCAAATGCTTTCTGACAGATCCCTTTTTTGTGTAATCTGCTTTCTCTCTGGGGCTCCAGTTACCTCAGCATTCAGAGGCAGTAAACATCTTAGAATTTGCCTTAGCTGTGGCCTCTCCTCTCATTAGATACACAAAGGAAAGCCTTGTTTATTTTGGAGAAGGGATTGTTTTGTGATTTTAAGCCTTAGGGCCTTCTCATTAAAGCTACTGATACTAGACTGGCTTCATTACGGGTTTTGGAAACGATCATTTTCACAAGTAAGAACAAGCTGTCTTAGTGGAGAATATTAGAATGGAGATTCAAACTTGCTGGAAGTTCTTTTCTGTCACTGCACTACTTAGGGAATTCTCAGGGAGGTGATAAATATTCATGGCCTCCGAAATGCTGTGGTGTCTGGGGGCTGGTTTTCTACTTGCTGCAGTTAATAATGGCAGGCTGCCTCCGCGCAGGAAGTGAAGCTAGCCTTTAAGCCTTTTCGCAGTTCTGGCACTTGATTTGAAGATATGTTGATGAAAACAATATTCTTTGAAAGTTTTGGAGCAAAGAAAAAAAGGGACGCTTTTTAGACTCACCATTACTTAAGAAAAAAAAATAACCACTTTGGGAGCCCAAAGATGTAAGTTCTCATCCCAGTTTTGATACAAACTTGCAGGGGCTCCTGGGGTATGGTGTCTCATCTTTCTGAAATTCCAAATCCCCACCTGTCAAATGGGAGAGCAGATAGGTGATTCTGGGGCCCACCCTGGGCAGAAAAAAGATTCTACCTGAAGGGGAGAGGTGCAGAGGGACAGGTTCTCACAGGACAGTTCTGGGCACAGGGTCTTAGCTTGAGTTTGACCCCCCACAGCCCTGTGCTTGACTCTGGGTGTGAACATCCTTTGGCATCAGCCTAGTAACAGGGACAGAGGCCATGCAGTGTGTTTCTTAAAAAATGAGTCATGTCAGTGGATTCTCTCCTGTTGGCAGCTGCCATTCTCTGCCACCTGGGCTGTCTGTGCCTCCATGAAGTAGTCTCTCTAGCTCTATCTGAGGCAATAGAATAGCCTGGAAATCCAAAGGTATATTTCTGAGAATACAGGACCTCCCCAAACAAATATGGCCTCTTCCCATCAAATCTGCTGGGAACGTGGACTCTTGGAATTCTTGGGTTTCTAGAGTGGATGGAGTGGGACATGTCCGTCCCAGAGGAAACAACAGAATCTTCAGACAGGGACCGATGATGTCATTTTAAAAAGTCATCTATTTGTTCAATATTATGATGTAATTTTATGTTTGAAAATTTAAAAATATTTTGTGTTAAAAACTATAGAATGCAGTGCTCCTATGTATTTTGGCTGGAGGGATAAGGAGAAAGTCAACTATTCCTGGTGGAGGTTTTCCACAGGAGGTGTGCTTTAGAATCACCTAGGAAGTTTTCTCAAAATGCAGATGCCCAGGCCCCATCAGGAACTGTAGACTTGACCTTTAGGGGTGCTGCCCTGCCCTGGTTGTGTTTATTTTGTGCCACATCTCTCATTATGCTCCACTGGTCCAGTGTGTTTGATGTCTGATTCTTGGGGAAGGGTGGGGAGTCTCTCCTCATACCCCCTCCTAGGAGCGTTTTGTATCACCTTGGCCTTGGAGGGTGGGATAGTTACGCTTATCTAAAGAAGGTGGCAAGTCTTGGACCAGGGAGAGAACTGGGAGCTGGATGATTCCTCAAGCCAAGTGCCCTTATGATTTTAAGACCTGTAAGTGGAAGAAGAGTGCAGCTAGTCAGGCGGCCAGCCAGTAAATAGAAAGGCCTAATTTTCTCTTTTTACCATTACATTTTTTTCTTTCTTACCTACTCTTTATTCTTTATACTCAAATCTTGTTATATTTAGGATACGCAATAGGATATAACAGGCAATGAAACTCAACTGTGTACTCACCACTCAGCGTAAGAAGTCAGACAGCAATACAGCTGAAGTCCCCCATTGTTCCCCTCTCAGTCTCCTCCCCTCACCCCCTCCCTGAGAAAACCACTACCCTACATTGGGTGTTTTAATTCCCATGCATCTCTTTATCCTTTGACCACACATGATTATGTTGATAACACTCTTATAGTGTTGTTTTGCACCATGTCAGTTAGGGTTTACATTTGGCTGCATACAACAGAAAAAACTTACTCCAATGGCCTAACCAAAAAGGGAGTATTTTTCCCATAGAAGAAGCAGTCTGAGGCCAGCCAGGCTGGGGTTGGGACAGTGAGTCCATGATGAACATTGTGACTCTTTACTCTGACATCTTTAGTGTATGGTTTTAGAACTCATTGTCTCAAAATGGCTGCTGCACCTCCAGGCATTTTATTTGCATTCCAGGCAGAAAAGGACTGGAGGGACAGAGGACAAACAGTCTCATACCAGCTAAGTCTGTCCTTTTTATCAAGAAGGTGATAGCTTTATGTAAAGCCCCATGCTGTGGACTTCTGCTTACATGTCCCGAGTTACTCCAAGCTGCAGTGGCAAATCAAGTGTGTTAGCTGGGCAAGTTACCACCCTGAATGAGATTGGAGCCCATTTGTAGGAAGAAGGAGTAATGGGTATTGAGCAGGACACTAGCAGCAGCTTGCCATATGCATGTTATAAAATTGTATATATTAGCAGGGTGTGCTGGCAGATGCCTGTAGTCATAATTACTCAGGAGGCTGAGGTGGGAGGATTGCTTGAGCCCAGGAGTTCGAGGCTGCAGTGAGCTACGTTTTTGCCATGGCACTCCAGCCTGGGTAACAGAGCGAGACCCTGTCTCTTAAAAAAAAAAAAAAAAAAAATATATATATATATATGTATATATATGTGTGTGTGTATATTAGTATGCTTTCTTCTTCAGCTTGCTCTTTCACTCTATGTTAAGTTTGCTAGATGCATGTGCATTGATAAGTATAGCTCTAGTTCATTTATCTTCATAGGCGATGATTATACCATAGTTTTATTTATTCAATCTCCTCTTAATGGGCATTTGGCTTTCCTACATTTTTCTATTATGAGCAATGTTGCCGTTAACATTCTTCTTAATCTTTTCTTTGTAGAGGTTTCATTTCCTATAATAAAATGCACAGATTTTAAGTGTGGAGTTTGATAAATTTTGATAAATCTATGTGTCAAAACCCTACCCAAGTCAGGAAGGTCAGGAAGGCCCCTAACCCTCATATGTGTCTCCCTATGGACAAATGTGAGTCTTTAGAGGTGGAAATGCTGAGTTGTAGATTATATACAATTTCATCCTCATTATATCATATATTGCCTGTTCTGCACATCGTATAGGCAGGTTATTGCTGTGAGAGATTTGGACTGACATATTTCCTCCCAAGAGTATTCTAGAAAGGTCAGAAATACTCCTCAGGGGAGGTTGTAGCTGGGTTGGAAGTGGACTGAGGCCATCTTGGCATCACTCATTGGCCTTCCCAGGCTTATCACACAGCACCCTATCCTCACCTGTGGCTGTCACACACTGGAGCCCCCCTTCATTCAGCCTCAGAACCAACTGCAGGCTGGGTGTGGTGGCTCACGCCTGTAATCCTAGCACTCTGGGAGGCTGAGGTGGGAGGGTCGCTTGAGGTCAGGAGTTCGAGACCAGCCTGAGCAAGATAGACACCTCATCTCTACTAAAAATAGAAAAACTTAGCTGGGCATGGTGGTGAGCACCTGTAGTCCCAGCTACTCAGGAGGCTGAGGCAGGAGGATCACTTGAGGCCAGGAGTTTGAGGTTACAGTGAGATATGAAGATGTCACTGCACTCCAGCCTGGGCAACAGAGTGAGACCCTGTCTCTGAAAAAAACCTTTTTTTATTTTAGAATATTATAGGGGTGCAAATGTTTATGGTGCATACTTATTTAGGATTTCTATCTTCTCAGCAGATTTTTTTTTATTATATAATGTACCTCTCTGTCTCTGGTAATTTTCTTTGTTTTGAAATCTACTTTATCTTATATTAAGGTAGCCATCCTATTTTCTCTCTTTTTTTTTTTTTTTTTTTTTTTGAGACAGAGTCTCACTTTATTGCCCAGGCTAGAGTGAGTGCCGTGGCGTCAGCCTAGCTCACAGCAACCTCAAACTCCTGGGCTCAAGCAATCCTGCTGCCTCAGCCTCCCAAGTAGCTGAGACTACAGGCATGCGCCACCATGCCCGGCTAATTTTTTCTATATATATTTTAGTTGGCCAATTAATTTCTTTCTATTTATAGTAGAGATGGGGTCTCGCTCTTGCTCAGGCTGGTCTCGAACTCCTGAGCTCAAATGATCCGCCCATCTCGGCCTCCCAGAGAGCTAGGATTACAGGCTTGAGCCACCGCGCCCGGC
>VSMD01137624.1:0-15419 GCA_008750895.1 Mirza zaza | reverse complement strand
ACAGAGTCTCACTTTATTGCCCAGGCTAGAGTGAGTGCCGTGGCATCAGCCTAGCTCACAGCAACCTCAAACTCCTGGGCTCAAGCAATCCTGCTGCCTCAGCCTCCCAAGTAGCTGGAACTACAGGCATGCGCCACCATGCCCGGCTAATTTTTTCTATATATATTAGTTGGCCAATTAATTTCTTTCTATTTATAGTAGAGATGGGGTCTCGCTCTTGCTCAGGCTGGTCTCGAACTCCTGAGCTCAAACGATCCGCCCACCTCGGCCTCCCAGAGAGCTAGGATTACAGGCTTGAGCCACCGCGCCCGGCCGACTGCATTTTTTTTTTTAAATGTTTGAAGAAATTTAAAAGTAATCTGGGAAAAAGTTATATTAGTATTAAGAGTATGACAATTGTTAATATTCCACTTATAAAGCAGTCTTGGAGTTAATTAATGAGTGACATCCCAAAAGAAAATGATATAAGAACATAAACAAGCATTAAACATTCAATCTCACCCAAAATCAAAATTAAAATGAGATACCATTTTCTGTCAGACTGGCAGAGATACAAATAAATGAAGAGAGAGAGAAATTTCCTTCTTGTTTTTAAAAAAACCTAACTGTATCTTAGAAATTTCTCTTTACACAAAGATCTACTTCACTCTTTTTAGTGGCTGCATAGTCTTTTATTGTATTATGCTCATGAACATTTAAGGTTGTTTCCGACTTTTTTTTACAAAGACAATATTGTAGTTGTCATCCTTGTACATATAAACTCGGCTTATGCATGTGAGTTATCTGTAGGATCAATTCTTAGAATCACTAGGTTAAAAAGCATAGCCATTTTGGCCGGGCGCAGTGGCTCAAGCCTGTAATCCTAGCTCTCTGGGAGGCCGAGGTGGGCGGATCCTTTGAGCTCAGGAGTTCGAGACCAGCCTGAGCAAGAGCGAGACCCCATCTCTACTATAAATAGAAAGAAATTAATTGGCCAACTAATATATATAGAAAAAATTAGCCGGGCATGGTGGCACATGCCTGTAGTCCCAGCTACTTGGGAGGCTGAGGCAGCAGGATTGCTTGAGCCCAGGAGTTTGAGGTTGCTGTGAGCTAGGCTGACGCCACGGCACTCACTCTAGCCTGGGCAATAAAGTGAGACTCTGTCTCAAAAAAAAAAAAAAGCATAGGCATTTAAATTTTTGACAAGTTACCAAATTGCCCAACTAAAGTATACCAATTTGTATTTTGTTGTTTTATTTTACATTTATTTTAATTTTCATGTCTTTAATTTTGAGTAAGAATCTTTCTATGTAGTTATTAACCACCTGTTGATTCTTCTATCAACTGCTTGATTACAGAATTTTTTTGGTGGCCTATGACAGTGGTTCCCAAACCATTATATTTAGTGGTTAATACCTAACCAGAGGCCAGGTGCGGTGGTTCACGCCTGTAATCCTATCACTCTGGGAGGCTGAGGCGGGCAGATTGCTCGAGGAGGTCAGGAGTTCGAAACCAGCCTGAGCGAGAGAGAACCCCTGTCTCTACTATAAATAGAAAGAAATTAATTGGCCAACTAATACATATAGAAAAAATTAGCCGGGCAAGGTGGCACATGCCTGTAGTCCCAGCTACTTGGGAAGCTGAGGCAGCAGGATTGCTTGAGCCCAGGAGTTGGAGGTTGCTGTGAGCTAGGCTGATGCCATGGCACTCACTCTAGCCTGGACAACAAAGCGAGACTCTGTCTCAAAAAAAAAAAAAAAAAAATACCTAGCCAGAGACCTCACCCTGTGGCCCGACACTTTTTTCAAGCACTTTACATGACTTAATTCAATTTAACCTCCAAAAAAATCTCGTAAGGTAGTTACTGTTTACATCTCTATTTTACAGATGAAGAAATGGAGGTTAAGGGGACGGACATACACAGCTCTGAAAAAGTCTCCTGAGAAAAAAGTCCAAACTTCTAAGCATACACAAGACTCTAAAATCTAGCCCTAACTTCCTCCACAGCTTCTTTTCCTGTCTTCATATTCCCATTACATCCCCATTCCCAAACAAATGTCCCACCTATTATGAATGACCTATAGCTCACCTAACCTTTCAGTTAGTTTCATTCATCTGGACCATTGTACACAGTGCTTAAGCTTTTCCACTCTTAATTCAATAGTAAACACCCACTCAGCTTCCATGACTCAACTAAAGTTACGAATCCTCTATGATGCCATAATCTTTCACACAACCCACACACACCCAACTTCCTGAACAAAGTAGAATTCACAACTCTTTCCTGGTGCCACTACAGCAGATGTATCTATGATAGCAACTATAAAAACTTTACTCCAAAGTTGAGAATGCCATAAGGAATCAAGTACCCGCACACATTTCTGAAGCTCTATCATGAAATATCCCATTCTTTTTATAGACTAATAGGCTAACAAATAACATCAGTTATACATTGATTTTTGATCCCATTTTGGAGACTAAGAAAGAAATCAATTAAAATAAATACTTTTTATACAAAGACCTTCAGAATTATATAAAAACTGAAAACAATCTAGTTAGTGTCTTTCAACAGAACCTAAATGAAATCAAGATTCTGTAAAGGTTAGAAATTCCATATTTCTCAAAGCTAAGGGTAGGCAAAAGTTCACCGTAGCTAAAGAGAAAAAACAAAACAAACAAAAAAACCCCTCTTTTTATCCTACAATACTCTCACAATACTGATTTCTGTGACTGGATCTGCAGGGTTTTTTTCCCCACATGCCAACCAATTCCCCAGCAGACATCAACTGAGGGTTTTATAATTCAATTTAATTCTGACACTATCTATAGTTAGTATCAGATCCCACAGGTTGAGAGCTCAGTCCCACAAGACTGCTCCCCCTTCAGATGTTAATCACAAACCCCAGGCTGTGACTGACCAATGATAAATTGGGGTTCCCACAATCTCCACCTCAGGTTCAATTAATTTGCTAGAGTGGCTCATGGAACTCAGGGGAACACATTTATCAGTTTACTGTAAAGGATCATAAAGGATACAGATGAAGAGCTAGATGGAAGAGATGCATAGGGAAGGGGCATGGAGCTTCCATGCCTTCTCTCTCTGGGCACACTACCCTTCCAGCACCTCCACATGGTTCAGCAAATCAAAAGCTCTCCAAAATCCTGTCCTTTTGCCCTTATGGAGGTTTCATTCAGTAGGCATGATTGAGTAAATCATTGGCCACTGATGATCAACTAAACCGTCAGCCCTCTAAACATACCATAGTCTTTCTGGCGACAAGCCCCACCCTGAAGTATCTAAGGGCAGCCAGCAGTCCTCTGTATAGCATACAAAAGACACTCATCACACCAGAGATTCCAAGGGTTTTAGGAGCTGTGTGACAGGAACTGGGGCAGAGACAAAATATATATTTCTCATTATGTCACAATATTACTCTAGCTTAGAGAGATTTTTGTCTGTTCTGTATTGCTATAAGCCTAGCATCTACAATACTGTTTAACATGTAATAGAAGTTCAATAAATGCTTGCTGAATAAAGAATCTCTTTTATTAGTTAATAGTTTAAAAGTTGTTTAGATTAAAATTTTAAACATTCCAGAGTACACTTTAGAACCTCAAGGATTCAAAAGAAGCTTCAACTAATTACGTTTTCAACAGACTACTCCCAAATATCCAACTCTCCTCCTTCTTCCCCACAATGGTAATAGTAGTCTTTCCCTGTTGCTACTCAAATTCAAACATCCCTTAGCTATTCTTTTAAATTTATTCATCCTGATGATTTTCATAATCATTTTCTCAAGTTGGAAAATATAACAAATTTCTTATGGAAAATTTTTTTTACATTTTTATACAGACAGCCATTGTGCAGGAATATAAAAATGGCCATGCAAGCTGAAACCATGCAATGCAATCTTAAAAATCAAAGGGAATTTTTAAAATTGTTCCATGACCTTTTTTGCCAAAACGTTTAAAACATTAAAGACTCTGTCAGTCTAAATGTATCTTCCTCATATTACTTATGATATAGTACAAGCATCTTATCTATGCCTTGCCAAATTGTCATGATCCTTTCTAAGTTTGGACTAGCTTCCAAAATTTTCCCCTTAGCTTCAATCTTGTGAATACGTCCACAAGTTCCTTTACTGTGAAATTTTTCAGCATCACTTCTACTAGGACATTTTCATCCTTTTTGTCACGTTTTCCTCATTTATGTCTACAAGTTTGCCTTCATTAAGCTCCAGAGGCTACATATCTACACACTCCCCTTGATGGCCACTTGGGATCTCCCATGTCTTTCATTGCTTAAGTTAATGATGGGTTGCCTTCCAAAAAAGATCTATCCCATCAATATTAAATAGCTAATGATCATAACTACCTGCCTTAATTAATCCTTGGAATCTGGGTGCAAATTTCACAGCAGCATCCCTATCTGTTCTAGCATCTTTACCAGAGAGCTTACTATTACCCACGTTGATTGTGAAATGATGAAACCACCCTTTACAGGAAATAAAAAGTTCTTCAGTTTCATTATAATTACAGTTTTCTTTCAGTGCAGCAACAAACTTCAACACTTCGGCCTGAATGCTAGCCAAACTGACTAGGATCTGTTCCTAGTACATTTAAACTAATGATGCTGAAGTAATTTGTTTTTTATATTTACTGAACTTTTTCAATACAGTCTGTACCACAGCTACGGGTAGGCCTAACTCTTGTCCTGTCTCTACTTACCTATTACCATTTTTGAATCTTCTAACTACCGTGTTTCTACGAAAATAAGACCTACCCATAAAATAAGCCCTAGCAGGATTTCTAAGCATTTGCACAATATAAGCCCTATCCCGAAAATAAGACCTAGTGATGGGCGTGGCTATGCAGTGTATCTGCACAACCCATGCATTTCGGCACAGAGCTGTAAAGAAGACAAGCAGCCCTTCTCATCTGCCCCATGAGAGCTCTATTGCTCGACATCAGAGATTGGGGCCAATGGTTCTAAAGGAAATAGAGTCACAAGAAATTCAGGATGGAATTCAGGATTTGGAGAGTTATGATGATGTTCCAGAAGAAGATGACTTAACTATATTTGAATAAATGTAGATTGTTGTACCACACTTAAAAAAAAATAACACATCCCCTGAAAATAAGCCCTAGGCGTCTTGAGGAAAAATAAATATAAGACCCTGTCTTATTTTCGGGGAAACACAGTATATCCAATTTCTCAGTTCCCGTGTCATCACTTTTCATTTCTTTTCTGCACTTTCATCTTTGTTCGCCAATTCTCTCCTTTGATTATCCATTTTTTTAAAAGGTCATACGTTTATCATTGAGAGACAAAGATGCAACACATCTACACACTTTGCTGTCTGTGTATTAACTAAATAACAGATGCACAGCCACCAACCCAACTTTGAAAGAAGCGATGTGATTGGACACTAATCATTTATTGACTGAAGAGCTAGCTAAAGTTTATACTTTATGCAATTATTCACAGTTAAAATACCACAGTAAAGGAAACCTGAACTGTGTTGTTAGAGGACTGGTGTTTAACTTAAACTATGACAACTGAAATTCAGGTACATAGGAACAAAACAAAGTTGAGGATTAACTGTACAAAGAAAAACAATTTAGGGAAAATATTTACTATCAAGTATGTAATAAGAGTCAAGAAAGACTGCTAAATTTCAATACATTACATTGTAGTCACTGCTCTGCTGCTATTTCACTAAAATACCTCAAGCAAGAAACTTAACTCCTCTGGGGCTCAAATTCTTCACCCCATATAATGAATATATTATGAAGTTGGTCCACACAATCCCCCAAATTCTCTCCAGACTTTCAAACTTGATGCTAACAATTCACTCTCAAGCTGGGCATAAACTACAAACTCGAATTAGTGTGATGGAGACTGAAAACTTGATAAGAAACTATAAAAGTAGGTCTAATTCTCTCTTCATAAAGTGGTTTTTTCCTAATAACTTTTTAAGACAATAACAACTCTTCCTCTAAAACAGAATCAAATCGATCTTTTCACATTTTTATTCATTCTAAAATTTCTGTAAATTTAAGTAAACAAAACTATTATTTCCACTGAAATTACTTTGATATAAACAGAAAATTAAACAGACATGGTTTCTCCACAAAAACAAGACTGAGGCTGCAAACAGTGGCTCAAACCTGTAATCCTAGCACTTTGGGAGGGTGAGGTGGAAGGACTACTTCAAGCCAGGAGTTCCAAAACAACCTGAGAAACAGAAAGGGATCCCGGATCTACAAAAAATTTAAAAATTAGCTCAGGGTGGTGTTGCATGCCTACAGTCCCAGCTTCTCATCAGGCTGAAGCAGGAGGACCGCCTGAGTCCAGGACTCTGAGGTTGCAGTGAGCTATGATGATGCCACTGCACTCTAGCCCAGGCAACAGAGTTAGATTCTGCCTCAAAAAAAAAAAAAACTCAGTATCTATCAACTTGCTATTGGTATACTTGCTATTGGTATATCATTTGTAATTCACATTTCATGGGCTAGTAGCAAATTTTATTAGTAGTCTTTTTTAAATATGTTAGAATAAAAACCAAAGTTCTAAGTAGAAGCAGCAGAGGTAAATTGCATTTTACAAATTCATAATTCTTTAAAATTTTTTTCTTTTTCTAACATAGGAAACAGAACCATCTCATACAAATTGATAATTCTATAAAATGAAGCAAGTGAATTAATTTCAAGTACAGAAATAAATAAGCCAGCCATTAGAAATGTTCTATTACTTTCACAGAACTTACTGCTTGAGAGTTAAATTCACATTATATATTTTAATGAAAAAAACTGGGTTCAAATAGCTACAATAACCTAATAAATACAAAATAGTCAAAGTTTATCGCCAAATATAGAGTATAGATCTCCCAGTCACTACAAAGAAAATAGTTTTTCTTTAAAAAAAAAAAAAGATTTAACTGAAGAGCTATCACCTTAAAATGATTTCTTTTAAGAGTTCTTTTCACAACAGCTAAAGAGAGAAACCAAGCTAAAAAAGGAAAAACAAAAGTCATTTTATAATAATTTTGATAAGGTCTCTGTTTCAATCTTTGTGTATAGAATGCTATATTTACCCTTAAAAGTGAGACAAGGAAAAAGGAAAGTATGTGCTCCCATGGTTCTTTATAAATTTGGAACTTTTAAACTACAGTTTTTTCCCAACAAGTCTGCTAGTTCAAAATGATGTACACATTTATTTAATAGTTTGGAAAATCAGGAACATTTATAATAAAATTCATGGTATTCCTCATGGAAAAAATTTTTAGTGCTTGCTGACACCTATAGCAAATATGAACTTGTAAATTATAAAAGTTATAGATAAAACAACAAATAGAAGGTTTCTTCAATTATTTAAGGTAAAAATAAAAACTTGAACTGCAATCAAGGGGCAAATTACCACAAACTCAAAACAGTAAATATCAATACAAAGAAGTATCCAAAATCATATTTCAGCAAAAAATTGAAGGGCCAACTGATGCCTAGCTTCTTCAAAGCATCTGTGGGATGAAGACAGAGGCAAACCAAGATTATTCGGCCTGCAAAATACCTGTAACCATAAAAGACGTAACCTCTGAAGCAGTGGTTACCTGTGTTTCACTCTCTGCCCCACAGGGATCTGATCCTTTCAGAAGTCTTCAAAGTCAAAACTATTTTCATAGTTAATACTATGACATTGTTTGCATTTTCACTGTGTTAACATTTGCAATAATGGTGCAAAAGCAATGTGGGTACAACTACTGGCCCTTTAGGCAGTGAATGGCACCAAACTGTACTGACAGTCACTGTATTCGTCACAGCTAAACATGGTATATAGTAAGCAACCCTAAGAAAGAGTTTGCTACGATTTTGCCCCTTTATAATTTTTCACTATTACAAAGCAAAAATTTCCAGAATTAAATGGACAAACTTAATTAAACTTATGATAAAGAAAAGTATATTTAACAGCCAACAAATTTATAATATCTTTTCCATGAAAAAAACAGGAAAAATCAAATACCAATAAAAATACCAAGTCCCTACTTCTGAATATTAATGGCTATCACACACATATATATTGAAGAGAAAATAGTATTTAACTATTTTTTAAAATTTTAACAAGGAAAAATGTTATAGAACTAACCAGATATCATGAAGGACTTTTTTCTTTTGAGACAGAGTCTCACTCTGTCACCCCACATAGAGTGCAGTGGTGTCATCGTAACTCATGGCAACCTCAAACTCCTGGGCTCAAGCGATCCTCCTGCCTCAGCCTCCTGAGTACCTAGAACTACCAGTGTGCACCACAACACCCAGCTAATTTTCTATTTTTATAATTGTAGAGACAGGGTCTCACTCTTGCTCAGGCTAGTTTCCTGAGCTCAAGCAATCCTCTCTCCTTGGCCTCCCAGAGTGCTAGGATTACAGGCATAAGCCACCTTGCCCAGCCAATCAAAGATTTTTATTTAAAGAATAACTTAAAAGTAAGCCCAGTCAGTTCAAGTCTCTTTTTTTTTTTTTTTTTTTTGAGACACAGTCTTGCTCTTTTGCCCAGGCTACAGTACTGTAGCCTCAGTCTAGCTCACAGCAACCTCAAACTCCTGGGCTAAAACGATCCTCCTGCCTCAGCCTCCCAAAGACCTGGGACTACAGGCATACCCTACCATGCCTGGCTAATTTTTTTTTTCTTCTATTTTTAGTAGAGAGAGGTCTTGCTCTTGCTGAGGCTGGTCTCAAATTCCTGACCTCAAGCGATCCTCCTACCTCAGTCTTCTAGAGTGCTAGGATTACAGGCATAAGCCACCGGGCCCAGCCTAGTCAATTCAGTCTTACTTTTAATTAAAATATTCATTCCTGTGGCTCACGCCTATAATCCTAGCACTCTGGGAGGTCGAGGCGGGCGGATTGCTCGAGGTCAGGAGTTCGAAACCAGTCTGAGCAAGAGTGAGACCCCGTCTCTACTATAAATAGAAATTCATTGGCCAACTAATATATATATATAGAAAAAATTAGCCGGGCATGGTGGCACATGCCTGTAGTCCCAGCTACTCGGGAGGCTGAGGCAGAAGGATTGCTTGAGCCCAGGAGTTTGAGGTTGCTGTGAGCTAGGCTGACACCACGGCACTCACTCTAGCCTGGGCAACAAAGGGAGACACTGTCTCAAAAAAAAAAAAAAAAAAAAAAAATTCATTCCTTTAGTGATATCCCATTAACTTTATCCAAAGCCACAATGAATGTGATAACAGGATTGTACATAATTATAATTTAATATATTAAAATATTAAACAAGATACTCTAGGTAGAGAAAGAATCAAGTTCAAAATTGTCACAAAAAATAATTTAACTACAAGGCCGGGCGCGGTGGCTCAAGCCTGTAATCCTAGCTCTCTGGGAGGCCGAGGTGGGCGGATCGTTTGAGCTCAGGAGTTCGAGACCAGCCTGAGCAAGAGCGAGACCCCATCTCTACTATAAATAGAAAGAAATTAATTGGCCAACTAATATATAGAGAAAAAATTAGCCGGGCATGGTGGCACATACCTGTAGTCCCAGCTACTTGGGAGGCTGAGGCAGCAGGATTGCTTGAGCCCAGGAGTTTGAGGTTGCTGTGAGCTAGGCTGACGCCACGGCACTCACTCTAGCCTGGGCAATAAAGTGAGACTCTGTCTCAGAAAAAATAATAATAATAATAATAATAATAATTTAACTACATTTTCATATTTCTTTGTTCTCAAACCTAACTTATAATGTGATGTTATATTAATCCTAGCTAACATGACAGACCAGCAAAAAGGAACTCAATAAAAAGATACCTAAGAAGTATGAAGACTCAGCATTTCTGGATCACTCGTCTTAAACAAATGAGGTGTTTTTTTTAAATGAACATTTTACTGAGTGCATACTGTATATGCTACACCTTTCTAAAGGTGAGGTAGGCTGGGCGCGGTGGCTCACGCTTGTAATCCTAGCTCTCTGGGAGGCCCAGACGGGCAGATCGTTTGAGCTCAGGAGTTCGAGACCAGCCTGAGCAAGAGCGAGACCCCATCTCTACTATAAATAGAAAAGTAATTAATTGGCCAACTAATATATATAGAAAAAATTAGCCGGGCATGGTGGTGCATGCCTGTAGTCCCAGCTACTTGGGAGGCTGAGGCAGCAGGATTGCGTGAGCCCAGGAGTTTGAGGTTACTGTGAGCTAGGCTGATGCCACGGCACTCACTCTAGCCTGGGCAATAAAGTGAGACTCTGTCTCAAAAAAAACAAAAATAAAATAAAATAAAGGTGAGGTAAATGCATAATCTATATGAATTAGTTACCAAAATAATCTTAGTAAATTGCTTTCCTAGTTATAGAAACTGTATGAACTCAATCACATGTCTCTAAAACTCTTATCTATAAATGCTGCTTTAGAATCACATTTAAAGTCTAGATAACTCATTTTTTAAAAGACCCAATTAGACTTGAAACATACCTCTTTAAACCATTCAATTATTATCTAAATATTATATATGTATATATATAAGAATTGATACCTCAGTTATCAACAGCTCTGTAATATTCAAAATTTCTAAATCATGTATCACTTTGATATGCAGAAGATAAAATTTTAAGCCCTAATAGGTTATATTATATGTACATTTAAAATATAATATACATTTTTAATATAAGTTTTTCAGAAGAATGGCAATAAATAATTAAGTCACCGTGTTTTATTTCTCTGATTCAACGAGCTTGGTATCCACATTAAATCAGGAAGCTCCATATGTACTTCAGAACCTCTCTCAAACCCATCCACCATTTCACTCCAAATTCACATACCACTCTAACATGTCATTGTCTCCTGTTTTCTGTTACTCACATCATTTCTCCTCTCTCAAACAAGGCTGTCTGCTCTAATTTTTTAACTTATTATGTCATTAATTGGACATTAATGTTTTACATAATTCTTCCAAAAGCAAAAAATTTCCTTTTATCATCTACTCTTATTATAAAACCTCATTTTGACTCCACAACTTCAAAGAGAACACTAAAGCAGACTTGTTCAGGGGATGAGAATTCCAGACCAGGTCCATCACCTAATTGTGAAGCACTGGGCCTAAAACTCTGGAAGTTCTCAATGAATGAAGTCCTCTTTCTCAAGCACTTAGCATGTGATAGGTAATTTGTATACACCAATGTATACACATTCATAGGGCACAGCACAGGCACTCAGTAAGTACTGTTAAATGAATTGCCTTAAAAATAAATACATATACATCTGTAGATAATACAGTTTGGGTTATTTTTCCCCTGCAAATCCCATGTTAAAATCTGATCCCTACTGTTGGCAGTGGGGTCTAGTGGGAGGTATCTGAGGCAGGAGGGAAGATCCTTCATGAATGGGTTGGTGCCTCCTGGTGGATATGAGTGAGTTCCTGGTCTATTAGTTCCCAAGTGAACTGACTGCAGAAAAGAGCCTGACACCTCCTCCTATCTCTTTCCCTCTTGTCATGCATGTGATGCCTGCTCCCCCTTCACCTTCTACCATAGTGGAAGCTCCCTGAGGCCCTCACCAAAAGCAGATGCTAACACCATGCTTCTTCTTTTTTTTTTTTTTTTGAGACAGAGTCTCGCTTTGTTGCACAGGCTAGAGTGAGTGCCGTGGCATCAGCCTAGCTCACAGCAACCTCAAACTCCTAGGCTCAAGCAATCCTACGGCCTCAGCCTCCCTAGTAGCTGGGACTACAGGCATGTGCCACCATGCCCTGCTAATTTTTTTTTCCATATATATTAGTTGGCCAATTAATTTCTATTTATAGTAGAGATGGGGTCTCGCTCTTGCTCAGGCTGGTTTCCAACTCCTGACCTTGAGCAATCTGCCCGCCTTGGCCTCCCAGAGTGCTAGGATTACAGGCGTGAGCCACCGCATCCAGCCAGCACCATGCTTCTTATACAACCCGCAGAACCATGAGGCAATTAAATCTCTTTTCTTTATAAATTACCAGCCTCAGATATTCTTTTATAGTAATGCAAACAGACTAAGACAAAGAAAGATATCATTTAACTTACTGAGTAAATTCAGTTTGTGTAAGGGTAACCATTTGGTGCCAGAGCCAGACTCTGTACCAAGATACAGAGATATTTCCACTGCATTAATACCCTGAAGGCTTTCTAAACTGGGTGGCACTCAATAAATCAAAATCTGCAAAGCTTTTACTACCAATCCAATGTTTTCCTATCCTACTCTATAATGTGAATTTTTATACTTAAATTCAGTTAGTCTCCTTATCATTCCCATCAAATACAATTTTAAAATTCCAAAGATAAGAGTGATTTTAAAGATTATTTTATGCCAGGAGAGATCTCTCATTTTAGAAATAAGAAATAAATAAAATCACCCAAGGACATAGAGATAATTAACATTCCCAGTTCAGTCAATTAGACAACCAATATTTATTGAATATTTGCCTGCTACAAATCAGGCACAAACTGTGCTGATTACTATATTAGAACAGATCAGGAAATAAAACAAAGATTTCCTGTACTCTTTCATAGTCTATCAGGGAATACATATGTTACACAAAGAATTATTAATACAAAGTTAGATAGATGCTATAATGGAAAACAAAATGCTGTGGTATTTAATTAGCAGAGATTTAACCTTGTCTGTAAATTGAAAAGACATTCCTTATCAGAAGGATAAAAATGGATTTGCTATAGGAAAAGGGAATGAAGTTTTAGTTTCATAAAGAGTAGACAGGCCGGGCGAGGTGGCTCAAGCCTGTAATCCTAGCTCTCTGGGAGGCCGAGGTGGGCGGATCCTTTGAGCTCAGGAGTTCCAGACCAGCCTGAGCAAGAGCGAGACCCCATCTCTACTATAAATAGAAAGAAATTAATTGGCCAACTAAAATATATAGAAAAAAAAAAAAATTAGCCGGGCATGGTGGCACATGCCTGTAGTCCCAGCTACTTGGGAGGCTGAGGCAGCAGGATTGCTTGAGCCCAGGAGTTTGAGGTTGCTGTGAGCTAGGCTGACGCCATGGCACTCACTCTAGCCTGGGCAATAAAGTGAGACTCTGTCTCAAAAAAAAAAAAAAAAAAGAGTAGACAGAAAAACTGAAAGAAGTCCACAACAGTTAGAAGAAATGGAGTATAGCTGTAAAAAAGACAAGAGATAAACCTAGATACATAATCAGGGCCACGTATGCCCAGCCTTGAATGATTTTGAACTGTATCATATGGTTAATGCAAAGTAACTAAAGGATTTTAATTAGAAAAGTAACATGATCATTCTAGAACACCTTATTGTGTTAAAAAGGAAGGACCAAAACATTGATGAGTATTTTTTTTTTTTTGAGACAGAGTTTCACTTTATTGCCCAGGCTAGAGTGAGTGCCGTAGCATCAGCTTAGCTCACAGCAACCTCAAACTCCTGGGCTCAAGCAATCCTGCTGCCTCAGCCTCCCAAGTAGCTGGGACTACAGGCATGTGCCACCATGCCCAGCTGATTTTTTCTATATATTAGTTGGCCAATTAATTTCTTTCTATTTGTAGTAGAGATGGGGTCTCGCTCTTGCTCAGGCTGGTCTCGAACTCCTGAGCTCAAACGATCCGGCCACCTCGGCCTCCCAGAGAGCTAGGATTACAGGCTTGAGCCACCGCGCCCGGCCTTGATGAGTATTTTAAAAAGCAAAATAAAACAAAACAAAACAGAAGCTAG
Organism: Mirza zaza; assembly: GCA_008750895.1. NCBI lineage: Eukaryota > Metazoa > Chordata > Mammalia > Primates > Cheirogaleidae > Mirza > Mirza zaza. The sequence continues at coordinate 1,741 of VSMD01137624.1, read as the reverse complement.
GCTTGGGCCCAGTGGCTCACGCCTATAATCCTAGCACTCTGGGAGGCCGAGACAGGAGGATATTTTGAGCTCAGGAGTTCAAGGCCAGCCTGACCAAGAGTGAGACCACATCTCTACTGAAATTAGAAAAATGTAGCTAGGCATGGTAGTGTGCATGCCTGTAGTCCCCGCTACTTGCAACATTGAAGCAGGAGGATGACTTGAGCCCAGGAGTCAGAGGTTGCAGTGAGCTGTGACGACGCCAATGTACTCTAACCCAGGCAAAAAGAGTGAGATGATCCTGTCTTCAAAAACAAACCAAACAAATAAATAACAGCAACAACAATAAAAACAGAAGCTAGGTTGGAAGTGCTCCCCTGGCTGAATGTGGGATAACTGGAGCATCAAAATGAATACTGGTAACAATAGATCATGATTTAAGAATCCAGGAGATATGGCCGGGCGCGTTGGCTCAAGCCTGTAATCCTAGCTCTCTGGGAGGCCGAGGTGGGCGGATCATTTGAGCTCAGGAGTTCGAGACCAGCCTGAGCAAGAGCGAGACCCCATCTCTACTATAAAATAGAAAGAAATTAATTGGCCAACTAAAATATATATAGAAAAAATTAGCCGGGCATGGTGGCACATGCCTGTAGTCCCAGCTACTTGGGAGGCTGAGGCAGCAGGATTGCTTGAGCCCAGGAGTTTGAGGTTGCTGTGAGCTAGGCTGACACCACGGCACTCACTCTAGCCTGGGCAATAAAGTGAAACTCTGTCTCAAAAAAAAAAAAAAAAAAAGAATCCAGGAGATAATGCTGATACTAAAAAAAAAGCATACACAGAAGTAAAATATTAGACAAGGGCCTAAAACACTGTAGAGGAAAGGGAAGGGAGGGAGATAAATGGAATATACTGTTGCAAGAGTCTATAAATGATATAAATTTTAAAGATAACTTAGATGCATGCAGTGATCTGTAGGAAACTATATCCATACAATGCAGTATCATGCAACTATTAAAAAAAATAATAGATCTGATACAAAAATGTCTACTATATGTGCTAACTTTAAAAACTTTCACAGCAAACAAAATGATCCTATTTTATAAAAGAAAAATAAAATAATACATGTTTCATGAGTTAAAGAAAGAGTTGAAGGCATATATTCTAAATCATTAATTAGAGATTACTTCTGAATGTGAGGTTATAGGTAACTTTCACACAAGACATTTAAATTTTTAAAACCCTAGGAAACTTTTGCAATCAGGAAAAGCAATAAAGATGTTTTTCCCTCTAAAATCACATTTAGAGAATTCTGGGAAGGCAGCAACAAAACAACTAGAACAGCAAAACCAAAAAACCGCAGACAAAAACTACAATAAAATTAAGTGACAAAGTACATCATGAACCTCAAGATTTAAGAAAGAACAAATCATCAACAGCTACAATACCTGAGTGGTGGCCGGGCGCGGTGGCTCAAGCCTGTAATCCTAGCTCTCTGGGAGGCCGAGGTGGGCGGATCATTTGAGCTCAGGAGTTCGAGACCAGCCTGAGCAAGAGCGAGACCCCATCTCTACTATAAATAGAAAGAAATTAATTGGCCAACTAATATATATAGAAAAAATTAGCCGGGCATGGTGGCACATGCCTGTAGTCCCAGCTATTTGGGAGGCTGAGGCAGCAGGATTGCTTGAGCCTAGGAGTTTGAGGTTGCTGTGAGCTAGGCTGACGCCACGGCACTCACTCTAGCCTGGGCAATAAAGTGAGA
>VSMD01137621.1:0-90157 GCA_008750895.1 Mirza zaza | reverse complement strand
GGTAGCTTTCTATTAAATAACTCCAGTTCCAGGGTTCCTTCGTTTTTACTGAACTAAACTTGACATTACTGATAACTTTCTCCTTGAAAACTACTTTTCTAGCCAATACCATACACTCCTCTAGCTTCCCAGGATCTTTATTACTATGGCTCTTCATAATATAATGTTTGCCAAAAGGATGTAGGGACAAAGTTATGACATCCATTCTCACTTGTTTCTCTGGTATGTCATCTACACTCACAGCATAAACTAAGGAGAATCTCCTTTAAATTGTAGATTAAGAGCTTTCTATTCTACTTGAACATTACAGATTATCTAGTCCAACACCCTTATTTAATAAAAGAAAAACACAAAGTTCTAATCATATAAGTCAGTCATATCTGAATAAAAGTTTAGTTAATAAAAACAAAATTTGCCTTATTACTTATGAATCATAAAACAAATGCATACATTTTATACAGTAAATATAAACAAAGTAATTAAACAAAACTTAACAGTCATCATTGGGCCTCGCTTCACTTTTGTTAAAGACATGTTTCTATTTCTAAGAGGTTTTTCCTTACACGACAATGTCAATGTACGAGTCTACTTATCAAAGTGGATTACGAAAAGTACAGAATGGCAATAAAGTTAAAACCTACTCAATCCAATACATTCATGCATTAATTAGTTACATTCCCGATTTTTGAACAAAACCACACTACTACCTATGCTAATGCTTTCCACTTGAGATGATGTCTTGATCCAGTCTGTAAGAAGCAAATACTATGGATCACTTGTACAGTACCTTGCACACGGCAGCTACCACTGCTACTGAACAATTTCTCCTTCTAAATATATTCACATTATTATAAATATGGCCATAGGAATGATACAACCATACAGAAAAGAATCCTGTTAGGGGATGAACACTTCACTCTACTCCTTTTAGTCTATTTTCCAGGTCTTGTTCCATGAGTAGGCTCATAACCCTCACTTATCTAGGAACACCTGTCCAACCAATCTCAATCCAGAAATGCTTTAAGATCTCAAGATGAATCTGTTAGGCTCCTTGTAGGATGCTGAAAATGAAGAGCTCATTTTAAAAGTAAATTTTAAACTCCAGCATCTCCAAGCTTTTAAGCTGATTCAGCTGATATAGAATATATGAAAAATAAAAGGGAATGTTACGTGAAGCAAAAACATGTTTTTTCCTCTTAATTGTGCTTATATTTAAACTCTTCCCAAACTAATTTCCTTCCAACTTCCCATTTTTTGTCTGAAGTAGCAATTTTCAACCTGAAAACTGAAGTTACCTTTACTCTTTTCTTTCTTTACCTTTACCCAACTCCTTCAAATCTCATCCATTTTTATAATTAAATTCCTTAACATACCTCCTAAGACTCTCCTCACTGGATATTACAGTTAATACAGTACACAATCACTTCCATAGCTCCGAAATCTAGAAAGTTATAAAAAGATCATTTCATGAAGCTTCATGGGGAAACTCATCTGGTGGTGGCTAAAATCTGACTTGAACTGACAAAAGGTTATTTACTGGCTTGATTTAACCCACTTACTGTGAATATTTCCAGCTTTCAACGCAGAAATATTAGTGCCTAATTATAGGATGATGCTTCAGACCTTGCTAGAGGAGTTACATAATATGGATTTCAGCCTCCTATACCACCAAGTTCTATAATTTTTTTTTTCCTAATAACCCCTGGAACCTTACTCTACCCCTATTGCTACCATGCTATCCTTATCATTCAATATCTAAATGACCAGACCCTTGCTTACCTCCCTGTCACCATGGTCTTTCCATCTGACCTATAAATACAGCACAACCAATTAAAAAAATGTTCCCATATAACCACTGTAACTATTTCACTCCCTTGCACAAGAATTTATTAATAATCAACTGAAACAGATACATAGAAAGTAAGGATAGTGACTGTGGAATTACAGATGAGTTTTTAATCTTTTTAAACCTTAGTTTCTCTACAGTTGTGGGCTAAAAAGAGTTCCTCCCATTTTTTAAAACTTGATGAAACTTTAAAATATTCTAAATTATCTTACATTCATTCTGTAATTGAGACAAAACAAACAAATGAACAAAGTTGACTAGGCTCCTTTCCTGCTTATCACTTTGACTAAAACCCCTCAGTGTGGTTTTCAATGCCTTCTCCAGTCTGGTTCTGCTAGATCAGGGTTCATGGATCTCTTTGGCAGTCTGGAGAAAGCTACAGAGTCACTCTCAGACATTTTAAATGCATAAAATATAATACCTAAGATTACAAAGAAAGACAGTTTGCTAAAATATGTTAATTTTCAAGTATGATTTTAAATGTATAAAATAAAATATAGGATTACCAAGGAATTATACTGAAACACAGTGACCAAGTATTTTTTAAAACCTTATTTGTGGTAAATTAATGTATATACTTCTTTATTAACATTTAATACACTGGGCCTAATAACAACCCTAATTTTGAAGTAGTACTATGCATAAATTATATCTAGTGATATCCACAATGGTAAAGTAATTTGAAACTATCTGTGCTTTTCCTATTAGTAATAAAGACACAGGTATTGCTAATATTGTAGTCTCTTGCTCAAAATCATAATAGAAGGAAATGCTAAATTATGAAAATATAAAGATGTCATTTTTTTTGCTCATCCAAATGCATAGAGCTCTCTAAATTCTATCACCAGACCCCTTCAGGATCCTGAGACCTAGATTAAAACCATTCTACTAAATCCACCTACTTTTATTTCCCATAAGTCCCCACACCCTTAGGAATCTAGTCAGGCTTGTCTGAACATGTTCAACAGCTTTCTCTCCCTTCTTTCCTTACTATGCTACTGCCCTTGCTTAGAATGTCATTTCTTCACCCGGATGCTTATCAAAATCTTAATTACCTTTTCAAAACCAATTCTAGTCTCACCTCCTTCTTGAATCCTTTTTCTCCTGCTTCAGCCCACATAGGTCTCTATTCCTAGCATTACTAATGTACCTGTGGGTCAATGCTGTATGATTCAACATTTAATTATTTTCTTACAGTTCTACTTCTGTGTTTCTTTATTAAAGTTGTAAGATCCCTGGGAACATGGGCTATGTGCTTAAATATAGGACATTGCTTATATATAATATAGGCACATAAAATATACTCAATAAATAAAGTGACCTCAATAAACCAAGTAGATGATCACTTGTTTGGCAACTTCAAGTACCAGAAAATATATCAACAGAAGACCAAAAATTCCACTAAGCAGCTAAAACAGGTATTATAAATTAAACTTATAATTCACCTCTATCAGAACCTAGATACTCCTGTTTAATAAAACCCAGAAGCTTATTTACTAGGCAGCAATGACTTTCAAGTAATAAGTCATGGAAGGAGTACTAAAGCAGGCACAAAACTATGATTCATTCCAAATATATCTGTTAAGTATCTACTACATGTTAGGTACTGTCCAGAGTCCACAGATTCAATTCTCACACAGGAACTTAGTGCCTGGCCTTAGACTAGAACCTGGGGTTCCTGATTCATTCTGAAGCACTGAAACAAAAAATCATTTTTATTTTCCAGAAAAAGTTTAGTACTGGGGGGAGGTGGAGGGAGAGGTGTCCCTAATTCAGAAAGCAGCAAAGCATGTAAAACATTATAAAGAAAAAGCTTTAGAGCCACAAATATCTGTATCTCTCTACATATAACATATATATTTTTTAAAATTTCTATAAAATCTCTAAAGAAATAGATTTTGGGGTAAGTGTCAATCATCTTTTGTAGAGTATTTATTACCTGATGATATTAGATGAATGAGGTGCTACTCTGCTCATTGACTGATTAATATTTTAATCACAAACAGTTCGTAAAGTTTTGTTTTTCTTTAAAGAGCTCTGCAAATCTGTCTCATTTATTTAATATAAAAGTACAAAAACTTATCCTGGAGGTGGGGTGGGGTGGGGTGATAGTAATAATGTTGGTAAATACTATTCTAAGTAATATTTTTCACTGGGAGAAAGGGACCAAAAGAGAAGGATAATGACAATGTGCTTAGGAAATGAGAAATTGCTCTGTACCCATTTCAAGCTCTACTGTTGATTATGACTAAAAAAATTACTTTTCCTAAAGGGAAGTTCTTAGACTAACAGCAATGGAATTCAAAGTGAGTGAGTGAAGGAGAAGTGAGGAGTAGGATTAGAACAAGTAAACTAATAGGCTGACAGACAATACCATGCTAACAACCTAAAGTCATCTTGTCCAAAACTCAACTCAAATACTCAATAATGTGTCTCTGTTAATCATAAACAGCATGATTTTGAAGCTAGAAACCTCAGTTTTCAATTCTTTTCCTCTCCACGTACAACCAATGGTAAAGTTTCACTGATTACTCTCACAAAAATTTCCTACATTCATCCCCTTTTCATTCCCACCGATGTCTTTGTTCAGGTATCTGTTACCTGAACAATCACATCGCCTAATGACCTCTTATCTGATTGCTTATTCTCTTAAGCATTTCTAACTTGTATTTCATTCTGGTAACAAACTTACTAGCTTCCTAAAATACAGGCTGGATCCTGTCACTTTCCTCCCTAAGAGAAGCAAGTTATTTTGTAGAGGTACACTGTACTGAGTTTTAGTAGAAGGTGTTGACACTGACCTAGGGAATAATGGAAGAGGCAAGACAGAAAGAGAAGAAATTTGAAGACCAAGAACTAACAATAAGAGTCAGAAAAGTTAGTTAGATAAAATTTAGTAAAGAATGGTATCAAGAAAACCAAATGAAAAGTTATAACAAAATGATTATAAAGTTTTATTATTTTTATAGCAATAAATTTCCTATTAATAGCTTACATTTATTAAATGCTACACACTGGGCCAAATGATTTATAATGCATCCACTTCATATTTCCAACAATCACATGAGGTAGGTACCTCTATATGAGGCTCAGTTGACTACATGTTGCTGTCTCCTGCTAGAAAAATAATTATTTTATACAGCCCTCCTCCCTTGTTCCCTAAGAAGCTTAAAACAGAATGTTAAACATTCTTAACTATGTTGATTACCAGAGAAAGCCATTCTTCCTATGAACTTTATTAATTTGCATTGGACTAACATGAGTTATATCTGTACACATGTATATACAGATATATACATATACATGCTATTGATCTGGAAATAAAATAATACCATGGTTTTAAAAAATACACATTCTGGTACTCAAATCTGCATTGGAATAGCAAAAGCTGAGGGTAATTTTGTTTTGTAAAGCTCAAAAGTGAAAAGGTATATAAAAATGCTTTTGTAAGTATAATTATTACTAAAGAGAAACTTGGTCTATACCTCTATCATCTACCTAAAAATGTGAAGAAAGACTAGGTGGAACATAGACAGATGAACATTCCTTTATTTTAAAATGTGCACAGGAAATTTCCTAGGAGACATGTGACTATGGACTCAACTCTAAGCCCAGCCTACCATTTGCAATGTATACTCCTTTCAACACAAGAAGGCAGGACCAAAGTTTAGATGAATTTGCAGAAAACCATTAGGGAAAAAAGAGCAAATGGCAAAAGGCAAAATATATGCCTCACTAATCTTGGGTTAGTGATACTGTGTATGGGGGCATTCTCTAGAAGTGGAATGCTTGTTTGAAAGCATCAGAAAAGACATCAATCACAACCTCTATTCTGGAATCTCAAAAACTCATTTACTTTAAAAAACAAGGATGTCCACTAGCTTTAAACTCTGGCAGTCTATGTTCATTCATTCTCAAGTATTTACTGAGAGCTTAAGTGCTAAGGCATCATATTAATGCTATAAAAACTTACATTTAGTGGAAGAAACTGAAAAGTAAACAGATAATTATAATATAACATATAAATCCTGCAATGGACTAAATACATAAATTATTAAATATAGTTACCAACATAGTTGGTATATAGTTACCAGCATAGTTACCAACAGTTATAATTTAAAGAAAACCCTTAAAAAAGACCTTGTCAATTGATGTAGTAAAAGCATTTGACAAAATTCAAGACCCAGTCAAAATAAAAACTCTTAACAAACTAGGAATAGAAAGAGAACTTTCTCAACCTGATAAACAGCATCTACAAAAATCCTACCTAACATAAACTTAATAGTGAAAGGCTGAATGCTCTCCCCCTAAGATCAGGAATAAACTTGTCGGCTCTCACCACTATTATGAAATATAGTATTGAAAGTACTAGTCAGAACAGTATGACAAGACAAGGAAACAAAAGGCACACAGATCGGAAAGGAAGAAATAAAACTGTCTCTATTCACAGACACATTAGAAAACCCACAGAATCTACAAAAACAAACAAAAAACCAAACACACACACAAAAATAAAACACCTCCTAAAACTGATAGTTAATTTAGCAAGGTCTGAAATTTAGCAAGATTTACCCACAGAAATCAACCATTTTGCCACATACTTACAATGAACAATTGGAAATAAAAATTAAAAACACAAACCAATTACAGTCATTTCAAAAAAAATATCTAGGTATAAATCTAACAAAACAGGCATAAGATTTGTATACTAGAAACTACAAAATGCTGATGAAAGAAATGAAAGACCTATATAAATGGAGACACATACTATGTTCATGGATTGAAAACTCAACAAAGTAAAAATGTCAATTTTCTCCAAATTGACTTATAGGTTTAATGCAATTCTTACCAAAATCGCAGCAAGATCTTTTTGTAGATTCTACATTTTACATGGAAAGGAAATGGAATAGCTAAAGCAACTCTGAAAAAGGAAAATTAAGTTGGACAAATTTCACTACCTAATCTTAAGACTTACTATACAGCACAGTAATCAAACAGTGTGGTACTGGTGGAGGTATAGACAACAGAATAGAATAGAGATCAATAGATCAATAGAATAGAATAGAGAATCCAGAAAAAGACTCTGAGGATTATGGCCATCTGATTTTTGACAAAGGTGCAAAAGCAATGCCATGAAGGAAGGATAGTCTTTTCAACAAATGATGTTGGAACAACTGGTCATCTATAGCCAAAAAAAAAAAAGAACTTCAACCTAAACTTCACACCTTATATAAAAATTAAATCAAAATAGATCATAAATCTCTCCATATAAGATCTTTTACAGAACTTTTAGAATAGGAGAAAAATCTTTCAGACCAAAGATTAGCCAAAGCATTCTAAGATTTGACAAAACAAGAAAGGCACAATCCACAAGAAGAAAAAATGCACAAAATGGTCTTTATCAAAACTAAAATTTTTCGCTTTGTAAAAGATGCTAAAGACAAGCCACATACTAAGAGAAAGTATTTGTAAATCACATACTCAACAAAGGGCTTTGGATCCACAATGTATAAGGAACTCTCCCTCAACAAAAAATAATTCAGTAAGAATATGGGCAAGAGACTTGAACAGATCCTTCACAGAAGCTATACAGACAGCAGAGAAGCACATGAAAATCTGTTCAATATTAGCCACTGGAGAAATGCAAATTAATGCTACTGTAAGATGTCACTACATACCTATTACTGGCTGAAATAAGAAATACTGACAATACCAATGCTGGCAAGGATGCAAAGAAACTAGATCTCACATATATTGCTGGTGGGAATGTAAAATGGTACAGCCACTCTGGAAAAGACTGGCAGTTTCTTAAAAAGTTAAATATATGTCTATCATGTAACCCAACAACTGCGCTCCTGGAGATTTATCCTATAGTGATAAAAACATATTTTCACATATAAACCTGTTTAAAACTGTTCACAGAAGCTTTATTTTTATAGCCCCAAACTGTAAACTCAAAAGTCCTTCAGATTAGTGAATGGGTAAACAAGCTGTGGTATATCCATACAACAGTATACTTCTTAGCATTAAAAAGGAATGAACTACTGATACATGCAACAACTTGGATGAATTTCAAGGGCATTATGCTGAGTGGGGGAAAAAAAAGCCAATCTCTAAAGGTAACTTAATGTATGATTTCATGTATATAACATTCTCGAAGTGACAAAATTGTAGTGACAGAGAACAGATGGGTGGTTGCCAGGGGTTACAGCTGAAAGGAACGGTGAGTCTATTAAGGGGGTAACACAAAGGATGAGGATGAAACAATTTTATATCCTGAGAGTTATATGAATTTATACACATGATAAATGTCATAGAACTACACACATACAAACACTAAAAATTAATTGTGTTCTAAGAAGTGAAAGGGAAAAGGCAAATTAGATTATATCTTAAAACCCTTCAGTGGCTTCTTATCTCATCCTGAGTAAAATCTAAAGTCCTTATCACTGTCTAAAGTGCCTAAATAGAAAGCATACATTCACCTGGATCTCATTTACCTTACCTCCCCCCACAGCTCCAACTATACTGGCTGGCCTTCCTGATCTTGGAAGATGGCAAGCATATTCCAACCTAAAGGCCTCTGTTTGCTACTGCCTCTATTTGGAAAGCTCTTCATTCTGGTACCTGCTCAAATGTCATCTAATCACAGAAGCCTTCCCTGTCTCTCCCCAATATAAAGTGATGTCTTCTTTCTCCTTCCATAGGAACCTTAAAATCAACAAACAGAACTCAAACATCTTTCTTGCCTGTTATTCCCCTGGTCTGTTCTGTATCAGTCAATATCACTCCACAATGTGCCCAGAAACTCAAGCCAGGGCATGTGTGATCTTTATCTTGCTTTGCTTCACACTCAGTATTCCCTTGTGGAATACCTCACTTACTCTTCTTAATTACCTATCACAGCCTTCACTCAGATCCTTTTCAACTCTCAAATAGATGCTTATAGGCCTACCTCTCTCTCAAGCCTAGTTCTTTCCTAAAGTATTCTCTTCACTGCAGCCAGAGTCTTTCTAGATTGTTAATTTAAGAACTTGTCTTCCATCATTTATAGGATGAAGTCAAATCTCCTTTACGTAGCATACAAGTATTTTCATGCTTTGTCTTCTAATTTTCCACCTCACTTCCTATTAACCTACCACTGGTGTCTAATGTACCATGGAATAACCCCCAGTTACTACGTACATGTGGACTTTTGCACCTCCATCCTTTATGCATGCTGTTTCTCTCTGTCCATCTTTCTACCTGCAACCTGGACCCTTCTTCCTTGCTCATCTGACATGCACTCAGATTAAGGGTCGCCTTTCCTATGAAGTTTCCCTGTCATATTCTTTTATTCCTCATTGAATCAGATATCCCCTCCTATGATTCCTAAAGTATTTTATATTTAACCTTGTCAAGGCATTTGTCACAGTGTATCACACTTGTTTGTATGTCTCTTAAGGACAAGAACTATATCTAACTCATCTGTCCATCCCCTTGACCTAGCAAAGTACCTGGCACACAGCAGAACTCAAAACTATTGGATAACTGAGTTAGTTTGAATAATAAAGAATTTAGAGATGAGACACAATGGAAGAATGAGTAAGGCGAGATTTCCTGATTTAGCCAGCTATTCTGCACAGGTGTGTCACAGAAGGCATTTGAAACATACTCTATCAAGTTTCTTTCTATTCTTTTGATCATGTGACAGCTTATAAAAGTTGATGTACTGATTGATAGCTTGGTCTGGCTAAGATCACTAGTTCAATTTTCCCATGAATCAGTTACCTTCTCCCAAAAAGTACTACTTGTTTCACTTGTAGAACTATAGCAATGGCTCTGGACAGTCACCCTTTAAATGGACATCATTTCATGAGGGGAAAATCTCATGAAGAGAATGAGGATATCTCACTCAGGCCAACCCATCACCTCAGCTAGACACATCTCAAAGGTCATGCAAACCCAACCAATGTGTCAATGCACTTTTAGATGTAAAAAAGCAGAACTGCCATATGTAGAAGTGGGAATTTTCCTCTGAAATCCCCATTTCCATATGTTTATTTTTCCATTTCCTAGAAAATCATCCCTAAGAGTGGCATATAGTACTTTAGTCAAGTACAGTTCAGGTACATGCTAGTTACAGGGTAAACAGCAACAATTACCCTCCATATAAATATATAGTATCCTTATTTCCAGCAACTTTTATTTGAAACCAATCCCTTGGATGTTTCCATGAGCACATTTTCTCTTCAATTCTAGTAACTACTTAACTGTGATACCTACATACAACTGCTTAACTTATAAGAGTAGACACCCATGTTTATTAATTAGGTCACAATTGTCTTTTAAGAACCAACCAAGCAACTATACCCACCATTTGTGCTCAATAGATTAAAAGGGAACTTATAAGCTTTCCTGGATTCTTTTTTAAAAAGCACCATTCATGCTCAATGGATTAAAATGGAATATGTAATCTGTCCTGGATTTTTTTTAAAAAGCAACTATCTTCTTGCCTATACTGCTATCTTTTCTACAATTATTTTCTAATGATGACTTAGTACCAGTAGAAACCTTTAATCAGGAAATGCTCGCATAAAAAAAAAGTGTAAAAGACAAAATAGTCCACAGAATGTCAAGAATATGGAAGTAAGTATCTATATAACAGGTATTATACCATAGATTTAAATATCATTAATTTTTAAAGGGCAGTTTCTTCAATTTAATAATCTATTAATGGCTTTGCTGCATATAAGATAATCTGTTGCAAAAAAAGCAAAATAAATTTGCTGACCTAATTATTACTGATATTAAGTAACCCATCCAAAAGTACCTGAAAGTATGTTAGGTTTTCAAAATAATGGTATTTGATCAAAACAAAAATGAACCTTTTTTGTTATATACATACAAATAATCCTTCACACTACATGTTGACTTTTGCTAACAGCAAAACTTTCAGCTATAAAAACAAGAGTGAAAAGACCAACATGTATCTCACAATTGTTTCTGCAATAAAAACATGTCATTTACCCAATGATTAACGGCTGGATCCCCATCACTATTTGTGTTTCTGGCTTTATTTCATAGACTGCACAAAAACTGCACATATGTAAGACAAAAGAGTATTTATTATCTCTACAATTAAGAGATTTTACATACACACACACACAGCAGAATATTCTAAACATACGTACTTAATAAAATGCAGTTTTTAAAACTGTTTTAACAGCAACTATGGCAACTGAATTTATATTTCAGTAATAAGTATTACTATAGTACCAGGAAGAGTTCTGAAGTTTAGTGATCAATAAGCAAATCGTATTACTATGTTAAAATATTATTTATACAAACAGCATTTAATACTAATAAGCAGAGCTAAATATTCTATAATCACACCAGTTTACTCAATGGATTAAGAAAAAAATTTTCAGGAAAAAAAATCAGAGCAAAAGACAATCACAGTTAATCCAATAATAAATACAGGGGGAAGAAGGCACTATTTCCCTTTTGAATGTGAAGTATAGACATAGAAAAGATTATTACTGAAATAACTGAAAAAATTAGCTAGCAATTTAAAAGAGAAAAAGTACAAAGATCATTTAATACAGATAAAATGGTACAATTTTATAGTATTATATTAACCTCATATTTGAAGTGTTCTAAAAAATCTCATCCATGCCAATTTTCTAATGCTTTTCCTACCTTTTTCTACCTTTCTTTAACTAAATTATAGATTTGTGAACTACAAATTGACAATGCTACCTTTTCCTACAGAAATAGGGAAGAAAAATACAAAGAATAATCTGCATGTTTGTTCTGTGATTAAAAACTAACAGTAGCTTTTTAAAATTTCATCCTTGATCTAAAGAGTTACAGTAAATTAAACAGTATAAAAATTATTTCTTTTTCATTCTATTTGTTACAGAAAAACAAACTGAACAGATACCCTGAAGGAAAAACCTAACAAACTAAAATTCCAAATGTAAAATTACTTCCCATTATTTATGCTACATATCTAATGTAACTAGAACAAGAATTCACCTTGTTCTATGTGAAAGATTAATACATTTTTATAATTAAACTTTGCTAAACAGAAGATTATCAAAATGAAGCTAATATGAAAAAGTTACAGGGAAGAAAAGTGGCCTTACAGCACAATTTGCTATTGCAAGGACATGGAAACCACCCAAGTGCCCGTTAATCCATGAGTGGATAATCAAAATTTGGTATTTGCTCACAATGGAATATTACTCAATTTTAAGAAACGACAGCGAACTAGCACCGTTGATGCTATCCTGGATTAAGCTTAAGCCCGTTATCCAAAGTGAGGCGACATAAAACCAGGAAAATGGGCTCCACATGTACTCACCATCATATTGGTACTGACTGATTAAAACTATGGTACTCAAATGGTGGTAGTGCCCACCAGGGATTCGGGAGTGGGGGTAGATCCACATCTTAGGGATATGGCGAGCACTGTGGAGGGGGAGGGCTTACCTCTAACTCTTCTAAGCGAGACGCAAAGATATAAAATGTAACCAAAATGTCAAAAAAACCCCAAAAAACATAACAAAACAAACAAACAAACAAACAAAAATGTTTATCTGGTGGCAGACAGGTGGGAGGGGGGAGGAGTGCATGGGTGTATACTTACTTAATGAGTGCGATTCGCACCACCTGGAGAATGGACACACTTGAAGCTCAGACACGGGGGTGGGGAGTGGCGGGGTGGCAAGGGCAATATATGTAACCTTAACAATATTTGTACCCCTGTAATATGATGCAATAAAAAGAGGGGAAAAAAACTGCCTTAAAAAGCCCAGGATATCATAGGATATACCTTACACTTTGAGTACTGTTTATTTATTCCAGATAGGTTCTGTGGTAGGTAACATAAGACATACAGATAATGTAGAGTAGGTACTACTATTTGCATTTTTCTGAAGAAAAGTCCTTGGTGCAAAGAGTTTGAGTGATGCCTAAGACCACATAGCTATAATTAGTAATAGAACTCAGATTTGAACTTCAACTCATCTGACTTAAAAGCCCAGGTCTTTTTATTATACCTCACTGACACCCAGCATGGTAAAATTAAGATATTTAGTTAAAGGGGTAGAGTATGAGAAGCTGACAAGTTAACAAAGAGATCAATTAAAAATCAAATGTAATATTCTCCTCAGTTTCTGAGAGATTTAAAACCAGGTAAAGTCCTTTTACCACACACTACCTCTTCAGTTCATATCAGAATTATTGCTTTTGCTGATTTTTCTAACTAAACAAAACCTGCCTGGTATGAAAACAATGTTATGCAAAGTCAAGTTGCTGAGTTCAAGTTTTCATCTGTATTAGCAAATATTTTCTCTCCCTGACGAAGAATGGAAAATCATTCCACTGAATTGCTATTGGCTATATACTGATGAAACAAGCCTTATCTTTGGCCTGCCTGGCTGGCAAATGTACAGAAAGCAAACTTGTGATGTACTCAATTTTGCTAACACTAAAAAGGTTAACATTAAGACATTAAAGGTAAAAAAAAATAATAATTTTCCTTAATCTAAATGTGAGTAAAACTTCAAGCTAAAATTCAAAATAACAGTATTATTTAATGATTCAGATGATGGTTAATAAACCAGGGAATAAGCACTTTTGATCACAAATTACTCTTTCACACAATACTTTCTTTAATGGATTAATTCTTTTGAACAACACCGCTCACATATTTCCACCAAAATCTCTGCTAAAATCTACATTTCTTTATTTCCTCTTCCTCTTCCTCTCTCTGTCTCACTGCAGGACCATTCCAACCTCTACTTTATTATTTGGCTTCTGTGACTTATATCAGAAGTACTGGTATTAAGCCCATTTTTTGTTTTTCTTAAGTGAAACAAGACTGCCACTTTCTTTAACAAGGCAATTAAAATACTACATATTCTTATACTGCTCATCTGTTGTACTTGTTTGTGGGTAAATCGGATTTCCTTTCTGAAGCCACTTAAACTGACACTTTACAATAGTATTTCTTTACAGTAGATTATTATTGTCCAAAATAAGCAAACAATAGGATCACCAGAGTATAAAATATTCAATTCTATGTATTTCTATCTCACTTCCAAAACAGTATTGTGGCATATCAAATTTGAACAGAAAGCATCCTATATATGCCTTGTGGGGAATTTTTAAAAAATCTAAGAAACATTTTATGAAAATGATTAAAGGTCTCAGAACTTGACAGAAGTCTTAAGTTTTAGGAAAGCTAAAATTATTCTTCTTTAGGTAGAGGATAACTTGCTACAGAACAAGAAAAAGCTGAGTGGTGCTAAGATTTAAGCATTTGAAGAATGGTTACTGTTAAAATAGGGGGTGGGATGGTTGTGAGATGTTTTTGACTTTTTGTCAAAACACCAACATTCCCCACATCATAGAAACTTAACTAAATGACTGAGCCATTTAATCCATAAAGCCAGTACAAACCTAATTTCACTGAAATTGCCTTAAAGAGATAAAATAAACTTGTCCTTTAATAGTTAGTTAAGAACATATAATTATGCATGAATTATTTTTTCTACTCTGCTTTAAAAGACTGCTATATCACTTTTTCACTTTGATGTCAACATCATAGAAAAGGTTAATAAACACTAAGCTAACTACAAATAACTGATTTTTTCCTTTCAATTTCTACAATATTTTTCCAAATTTTTTGCTAGATAAAATAAAATAGTATTTAGAAGTCTTTGCATAACATCTTAGACTGTTTCTAAAACTAGCCTTACTAAGACTTAAGTCCAGTGCAGCCACCTTTCAGACTCAGGAATTTACTACCAAACAGAGTTGTGATATACAGAAAACCAATCACTATGAACCATTTGACATTTAACACACAATATTTCTTGAGCTCTTAACTATAGGCCAAGCACTGAAGATACTGTGCAGTAAAGACTGAAAGGGGAAGAAGACATGGGCTGTCCTTGAGAAGCTGTTTAGCGCTCTCCCAGGCTAAAAATGAAAATAAGCATTGCAACTTGAATGGTTATTTCACTCTTCCCTCAAAAAACTCATTCACAGTTTGTATTATTTTATTTTTGTAAAAGTTTTCCTTAATACTTTGTAAATTCTTTGAATTAATTACCCCAGCACACAATAAAGGAGTAAAATAATGACAAAAGTGAACATTTACTGAATATTTACTATGTGCCAAGCACTGTACTAAATGTTCTACAAGTATTTACATGAACTGGAATTGTACACAGTATTTGTTGTCTACCTGTCAAAATGCTGAGATCCAGTTTATTAACCTATATGACAAGATGTGACACAATATTCCTTCATCAGAAAAAGGAAGATTGTTGTTTTACTTCTGATATTACATTGACTAGATAGATAATATGTACAAACTCTCCAGAAAATACTAGTGACTATAATTTACTGTTGCGTTTTAACTAACCTTATGCTATCAGACAAAACTACCTTAGTTGTTCAAATGAAATGTATATTAAATAATGTCCACAGCGTGCTAGCAGAGCTTCCTGGAGGGTCACCAACTTCAGACAAGTTTGTTTGACAGACAGATAGGCAGAAAACAAAAAGTTGCTATTTACTACACCCCTACTATATATAAAACAATTTACATAAAATGAATAATTCAATCATCATAACAACCTTATATCTATTATACTGATTTTATAGAGAAGAGAACAAGCTCAGAGAAGCTAAGAAATTGTAATTAGTTCCGACGTGAAAGGCAAAGCTAAAAACTAGTTAAGTGGCAAAACCAGGATTCAAATCAGGATAGTAAATTACAAATTTTCTAACCAGCCACAAAGCAGCTTTCTAAAACAGTAACAATAGGAAAAAAACTCTGTAATTTTGAAGTACAAATATAATTGTGTTCTGAAGTTATAAAGTATATTCTTAAAAAAAATTTATGTACAGGATAGTTTTTGCTTTTTGAAATCAAAGATAATACCCATCACACAGTTTTTTCAAAGATCAAATAAATAATCTTCATTCCTCCACCCGTTTTTCTGTTTTTCTCCACAGCATTTTTTTCTCCTAGACATACATTTTATTCATTATGTTCTTTACCACTAAAATGTAAACTATATGAGAACAGAAATTTTTATCTATTATTCATCACTGCATCTCCCTAGCACATAGTAAGTGCTCAATAAATATATATGAAATGAATGAAAGCCTGGCACACAGTAGGCATTCAATAAACATTGGTTCCTTTCTCTTTAATATGCAGGATACCATTCCCTTGAAACCAAACTTTGAACTGGAATCAATGATTAGAAATGTAATAAAATTTTTTAATAGTTTTACATTAAAAATGAATGAGGCAAATAAAAAGTCACATTCAGCAAAGGCTCATTTATCAGGCATGACTAGGAGATAAAGGGGCCTATGTAAGTTAAATTTTGAATAAATATACTTTTAAGTGCCAAAATTTTAATCAATTTTCATTAAGACCATTCACTGATATTAACATTCATGATTTTACTTTGTGGCAATTTTGACTTAGATCTTCTGAAACATCAACTTGTCAGCTGACACTTCCACTGTGCTCACTCTGTACACTCTTTTTCTACAGATTAGGAAAGGAGAAACTAAGCATATTCTCTAAAATGAATCAATAAAAATCCAAGTGAAAAATCTAAGTGAAATGGTAACTGCAAAGTAGGAGCTTTGTGACCACTATTCTGGCACCATTTTCTTTTCTGTGTTGTTTTTTTTTTTTTTTTTTACTAGAAGACTGAATAAATGTAGGTAAAGTACCATTTACTAATAAATGGGCTGTTTTGAGAGGTGAGATACTTAGAAAACAAAGAAGTATCCCCCATCTCTGACTCTTTATCAAGATTACAGTCAAGTTTAGTGATTAACTAAAGAGAATGTAAGAAGCACAATTCCTAAGAGTACTTAGGTCTTTTAGCTTTCTGAGTAAGCAGCGTCCTTGATTTTTTAGGATCAGAATCATAAGATACAAAATGTTAAAATACTGTAAGTATTCTGGAAGTATGAGCCAGAGGCAAATAAATATAAACAGACATACTTCTAAATTCCATATAATTTCAATGTCTCTAAATTCTTACTATCTTAACACAGAGAGTTTTAAATAAGAAGACATATATAGATTGTCAGAGCCTATGAAAAGATTCAGAGCAAACTGCCTTAGTACATACAGTTCAGCGTGATCATTTTCCTGTGCTTGGCAGCTACCACTACCCACATCTCCACATTCCTAGCTGCCTAAAACTGTTCATCTAATCCTCTACTAGCATCTTTTCCCTTTCTCTTCCTCCTTATTATTGTTTTGTCCCAATCTTCACACTTGTCTCTGTTATTATCTCATAATCCTTCTATTTTATTTTAGAAAGTCCCAATCTTAGATCAAATAAAGATGACATAAGTGAAACAAAGAAAAAGTGCTACTACTGTTCTGGGTCATGGGAACCTGGCCAGGCAGAGATATAATGGAATTAAAACCTTTGTCAATTATAGTTTAATTTATGAACTTTATACAGTATAAAGATTATTAGGAACTTTTTTCAAAACATCTATAACAAGGCAAAAATTATCTTCTAAACTATGTTGAGGATCATAAAAAACTTTTAGTCCTGATCTGTTTATATAACTAAAAAATGCTGTTGTAGAAAATTCAGACACTCCTCAAGGACTTTTGGGGCATGTAATTCATAGAGTAAAATAGCCTACATTATACCTATTTTTCAAAATGCAGTTGGTTCATAGATACATATGTACATTTCATTCTAAACAGTACTTTGTGAAAAGAAATTTTCCTTACAAGGAAAATTACAGAAGTAGAATAAACTTTTATTTCTGTCAAGACACAAGACCAAATCATGTTAAAACATTTATTGGAGTGCAAAGTGTTACTAATACTAAAGAAGTCATCCTCAATCCCAACATAATTAGAGATCTGGGTAGTGCCTATATAGCTATGTAGAGTTTAAACACCTCCTCATTCAGTAGGTGTAATAATTGTACCCAATATCCAAGTCTTAAAATACCCTTAGCTGAAGCAAGTGCTTCTTTCCACTAAAGAAACGACCAAATGTAGGTGCTATTTCAATCAAATGTAATTGATTTAACTTAAAATTTACTTTTCAGGAAACTTGTATCAGATGAGATGGTGATCATTTTAACCACTTCTTAATGAGTCACAAAAGCACAGGTTCTACTATGAGACAGTTCAATAAAGACAGTGTGAAAGGCAACATTTCATCAGTGGCCTTTAAAGAATACTTTTAAAGTCAGGAAAAATTATTCTATGCAGTCAAGAGACAAATGAAATGCTTGAGTATATTCAGTGGATAACTTATTCATCTAATTAACATCTTCAACTTTCAGTTTGATTCTTTAACAATTTAAAACTTAAGCACCCTCTATTAGAAACTGATTAGGCTTATGAGGGAAAAACCCAAACAGAAGTTCTGAATCACTGGAATTTTTGTTCTGTTTCCTGTTAACACACTGATACTACCATCATTAAACATATTCATTCCATATATGTTTTTTAAAAAGCTATAGGGTCCTTCTTATACTAACTGGGCCCTAATTTAGTCTATAGCTCATTTATTTGACAGTTCTTCCCATTGTGTCTAATCATTAAAGTGCTCAGCCAAAGCATACAGTAAAATGAAAAGCTATGTCTTCCTTTATTTAGAAACTGCAATGTTTTCAAATTTTAAAGTTTCAAACTGTCAAGGCTTAAAATTGTGACTTCACTGTTACAAAGAATTTAAAGGTATTTTTGAAAAGGTGTCAATACTCTGCTACTGTACCAAGAGTGTGCTAAGGAGTAGTAGAGTAAAAACTGAAAGCAAAAATTCTATTCCATGCCCACCAAAATTCCCGGCCAAATCTGGAATTGCATAATGAGCATCATATTCTTTTGAGTATGCTAAAGCAGAAAGAATTCCTTTTATAAAATGTTAAGTCAACTGGGCCCCCAAATTTGACACTTTACAAACTTACCTAAAACAGACAAAATGGATGCAAAATTATATTGCCGTACAGTTGCTTTGAATATGACCTTAGTGTTCAAGAACTTTCCAATGAATAAAGCCCTCGCACTGGGGACCTGAATTTCACGAACTACTGAGAAGCCCCTGTGAAGCCACGAATTCCCTCCACTCTCCTGGAAACCCTTCTTATCAGAAACATTTGAAGAATTTCTCCACAACAATTAAGCTGACTTGAAGAATGGAAACCTACCATCTCAAATATACTATATATGGAATGAAATATGGCCAAACACATAAATACAAACGCACACGGTCTCTGACACTTTGGTGTACAACCTCTGCCTGAACATCCCACAGCATCCGCAACAGAAGGATCCACCTGTCACCTGTTCAGCAATGCCGAGACCCTTTCAGCCTTCCTGCCTCAGCCACAATCGTAGGGTTTTAGGCTGATGGGACAGAAAACTAGAATTATCCTGTGAAATCTAAGGAGCCACATATTCATAGCCAGGCTTGCTCCCCACTTCAAAGACGGCTGCAGAAAACCAAGATCGGAAAGGGAACGATGTTCTCTCCCCATCCCCACACAATTCCCTCGTCTTCCCCTCAACACCTCTGCCCCTAAGTCATCTTCATCCAGATCTCAGCTCCCCAAAATAAGTTTCCCCTCCCCCAACCCCACCTCGCACATGCCTGAGGGCGGGATGGGGGCACGGGGCAGGCAGGGGCCCTCCCCACCCCCTGGCACCCTCCCCCACCCGGGGCTCTGCCGGGCGCTCGACTCCAATGAATCTCCCCCTCCCCCTTCCCCGGGGCGCCCGGGAGCCCAGGCCCGGCCCGATGCTCCCCACCCCCACCGGTCTGGAGGACTTGGGGGGCCTCCCTCTCCGCCTCGCCACTGGGGGAAGGAAAGAGGCGGAGGGAGGAAGAGTGCGAGGAAGAAGCGGACGCCCCGCAAGGGCCCCGCGCGGCGGCAGAGCCCCTTCCAGACGAAGGGAGGGCGCGGAAAGCTGAGGGGAGAGCCGGGCTGGGGATCCCGCCGAGGCCCGGCAGCGCTGTCCGCTTACCCTTCGCCGCCGCCGCTTCCCCCTCCTCCTCCTCGGCCGCCGCCGCCGCCTCTCCCACTAGGGCAGCCGTCTCCACCGTCGCCGCTGCCGCCTCCGCCACCACGGCCGCCGCCAGCGCCGCCGCCGCCTCCGATTCCACCCGGCAGGGGGGACACCTCAGCCCTCCCTCCCTCCCCGCTCAGCCCCCTCCGATCGGCCGCCGCCGCCAACTCCCTCCGGCCGCCGCCGCCGCCGCTCGTGGCTGAGGGGGAGGGGAGGGGGTCGGGCTGGGTCGCCCCGCCGGCGGCTGCTGCAGATCAAAAACGATGGCTGGGCGGCGTCGACGCTCCCCGATCCTCGGCTGCGGCTCGCTCGGTCTCCCCACCTCCCTCTGCCCCCACCCCCCTCGCGCTCGCCAGCCCTCCCCCCACCCCCCCAGGTCTCGCTCGCTCTCGCCGCGGCTCCGCCAGCCCAGTCCAAATCAAAATACTGTCACACAATATGGCGGCGCGGCGGCCGGCAAACACCGCGAGATCTGCGGCTGCAGCTGAGGCGGCGGCTGTGACGAGGCCTCCCCAGCCGGGCGGCGGGGGAGCGGGCGGTGGCGGCGGCGGCCCGGGGATGCTCTTTCTCCGCCCCGCACCCCTCCCCCGGCACTCGCAGTCTCCACGCCCGTCTTGCGAAGGCTAGGGGGGAACGCGGCTCGTCGCCGGGGCCGTGCGAGGGGGCCCCGGATCCCACTGTAGTCGGGCGCCCATACTTGGGTCGGGGGTGCAGGTTTCCACCTTCCGCCGCGGGGCCGAGGACAATTTGGGCTGAAGGAAGAAAGGAACTAAGGTCGGGTCTCAGCCGCACCTCGCGGAGGGGCTCGCCCTGTCCGGAAGCGGGTGGCAGGGCCTGCGGGGCGGCCGGCGGCGCTGCGCGGGTGGGGACGGGGCGCTGGCCGGGCCCGTGGCGCTGCGGCCGCCGAGGGGAGCAGGTGGGCCCGCGGCTGAGGCGGCTGCCCTGGCGCTGCGGGTGCGGACACACCCCCTTGGAGTCCGGCCGCGCGAAGGCCGCCGGCTAATCGGGGTGACCCGTGCGGGAGACCAGAACTGTCCCCCGGGTGTGCGCGAGACGTTCTGGGAGCTTCCGAACTCGCAGCTTCGAGTCTCGAAAAAGGTGTCGGACTCTGACTTTTCTTGAGCAGTTGGAGGAAAACAATCTAAATGCTGCAAGGGTTTTGTTGTTTCGATTTTATTTTAGTTGCACGTTCCTAGAAGTCCTAGAAGCAGAGCCAAAGACACTTTAGCTTTGAGGGGAGAAGGGGAGACTCGAAGTTTCTATCTCCTTAAAGAAATATTTGTTTAATTTCCCCCTGGGGGGAAAAAGCGTTTAACACTCAGACATTTCTCACAGTGTAAAATATTTATTTTAAAATTCTAGCGCTTTCGTGGTGTCCAAAACACTACAGCATTTTTCTGTCCCTGTCCAAATTGTCCATATCCCTGCCAGTTTCTTCCTTGAAATAATTCTTACTCCCAAGAAAAATCCTGAAGGACCATTTTTATTCTTCTGTTTCCAGTATGAGAGCTATAGCTACAATGAAAAAAAATGTAAAGCATCTTGTAAGAAGTACAGTCTCCTCTACTGTTAAGGTACTTTCCACACTTCCTTTTCCCTCACTCAGTCTTTAAAAATACCTGAAATCTTGGGCTGTAGCACCAATTAAAATACGTTACCACTTCAGAAGCCATAGTGTTTATGGTTTACAGTATCAGAATTTAAGTATTTTCTCTCCATTGGCGATATCATTAAGAGAATTAAAAGCAAAATTAGGATTTAAAGATGGAAAGATTCTATAATTTTAATTTATTCACTGGCAATGAGAAATCGTTGAACCTTAATACTTTACAGCAGTTCTCTCTGAGAAATTATTTCCGTGGTGAATGATAGAATAATTGATGTAATGATTTTAGAGAAATTAGATCCATTATTCAGTGAATTTCACGTGTTTTTGAAACCACCATGAAGCATAAGTGAACAATTGCTTTCGAAAAGGTAGAATTGTGTATTTTATCCAAAAATACTTTCTTTTAGAAATTTATGTAATGTACATATTTCGATGGAAATATGCTTTATAAATGTATGAATATGAGAGGTCTGAGCAGGTGGAGTGGAAGAACTGGTGGGGGGAGGCAGAAAAGGTATGTATAACAATACATCCTTGCACCAACGCCGGAGAGCTTTAACTTGGATCTAACCATGAAGAAGCATCAGACAAACTCAAATAGAAGAAAATTAACTAGCCTGTATTCTTAAAATACTGGCAACTAAATATATGACCCTGAGCTGGATCTTTTACTGAAGAACAATGTTATAAAGGACAGTATTAGGGTAATTGATGAAATAGGACTTTGGACTGTAAAGTATCATATCAGTGTTAAATTGATATGAATATGTTAGCTGAATATGTTAGCTTCAAGACTATCCTAGTTCATTAGAAAGCACACTGAAATATTTAAAGGGTAAAAGGACATGATGTAGTGATTTTCTCCCAAATGTTTCAGAAAGAAAATGTGTATACACACACACACATCTTTCATATCTGTCATATCATACACAGAGAGATTGAGTCTTGTGGAAAAATAAGAAGGAATAAAACAGACTACATCTTTCAGGTGTTCTCTATAGTGGTTTCAGAGGGAAAAAAAGATACAGTCCCTGTACTACATTGAAGAGCTTTTTAGTCTAGTCCTATTTCTGATATAATAGCCACTAGCTACCTGTGGCTATTTAAATTAATGAAAATTAAAATTCAGGCCCTCAATTGCATTAACCACATTTCAAAATGCTCAATAAACTATGTGTTCCATCTTCACAGAACGTTCTACTGAACAGTGCTAGTAGTAGAACAGATTACACTATATAGATAATATTGCTGCAAGCTAAAAGGGGATAAACTCTATGGATGCTTAGGGGAGGAGAGATTACTCTGAAAGGGGTGGAAGTGGGAGAAATGTCAGGGAAAGTTTCAAAAAGATTGCATATAGACGGGTGAAGATGAGTCAAGAGTATTCCAGGCTGAGAAAACATGAATACGGCAGAAAAGGGAGAGGCAAATGCAAGGGACGGTGCTTAATTCTGTGTGTCTGTAAAGGAGAGTGGGGCCGTATAAAACCACAAATGCTGAGCTGCTTAGCCTGGACTATTCTGTAGGCAATAGGAAGTTATAATTCTAAAGGTCTTCGGATAAGACAGATGACATGATCAAATAGATCTTTAGGAAGGATAATCTAGCAGCTGGTATATAAAATGGATTAGGTTTAAAGGTACAAAGAACAGATAGCACAGCAACAGCCCAGATGAGATAATGGAGAGTTGATATAGTGTGGTCTATTGCATGTAACAAATCCCAAGCTACAATGGTTTAAATAATAAGGAAACTTGTACTATATGTCACAAATTTAGAAATTACAAAGTAGGATAGACTTCATGTCTGAAATATTCAGTAGCTCGGTAATATCACTAAGGACCAGGTTCTTTCCATTTCTGCCCTGCTATCTTGGGTGTAGGCATCATTTTCTGGTCAATAGCAAGATGATAGTGGTAGTTTCCAGGCATCCCAAACCATAATGCCCAGAGGAAGGAAAGAGATCATCTAAGAGAGAGGGGAAATATTTCCCAGAACTTCTCCCCCAAGCCCCTAACTGACTTCCCTTCCCTTCCCATTTCCTAGGCCATAGTTGAATCACATGCCCATTCCTGAGCCAGTTTCTGATCTACACAGTGGAGCAAGTGTTGAGGAGTCAAAGATGGAGAGGTAAAAATCAAAGTTAAATCTGAGGGTTTGAGCCAAATGACTGGAGAACAAGAGGAGAGAAGTTATGGCAGGAAAGATGATGATTTTTGTAATAGTCCTGAGTTTGAAATGCCAAAGAGATGTCCACCTGGAGATGACCAGCGGTAGAAAACATGGAACTGGAACTCAGACTGAAGGTCAAAGTTGAGGATGTAGATTGGAAGCCATTTGCAGAAAGATAATAAATCAAGCCGTAAGATTGCCAAAAGAGGAGGTAGGGAGGGTCTACAACACAACCCTGGAGGAATAAGTGGATACAGGAAAGGCATGGTCAGAGAGGTGGGCAAACGTGGGCCATGTATTAATATTACACAGAAATCAGGGGCAACAGATGGAGTTTCAAGAAGGCCAAGAGTATTAAG
The DNA here is from genome assembly GCA_008750895.1 of Mirza zaza. Taxonomy (NCBI): domain Eukaryota; kingdom Metazoa; phylum Chordata; class Mammalia; order Primates; family Cheirogaleidae; genus Mirza; species Mirza zaza. Next base: position 66,095 of record VSMD01137621.1, on the reverse strand, counting down.
GGCTATGGAGAGATGCAAGATGATGCAGACTTAGGAACACTGGGCTGTCAACTAGAAGGTCTTTGTGATCTTTAAGAGAGTCATTGCATTAGCAAGGCAGGAACAGGTACATTTCAGGAGTGAAGGGATGAGCAGATAGGTAGGTAGAGGTATGAAATAGACTATTCTTTCAAAAAGTTTGGTAGTCATGAAAGGGAAAGCTAAATGAATAGGGATGTTTATAATAATATTTATAATATTAAAAACTGGAAACAACTGAAATTTCTGAATAAATTATTGTTTTAAAAATTAGGGGGTGTGTACTCAACTGTATGTGATGAGTAATCAAAAATAATTATACAGATTATGTAGAAATATGAAAAAATCTTACTATATAATATTAAGTAAAGGAAGAAGATAGAAAACTTAAAAAATAACCCAAAATATATGAATTACAATACCAAAAACTATCTACATGTGCATATAGAGATATTATAAAGAAATATATTAAATGATAGATAATTGTGAGTGGGTGGACAATGGATTTTTCTCTATTTTCCAATTTTGTATAATGAAATAGAAATTTTATAGTTAAAATATGTATATATATATTTACAAATATTAGGTGGCAAAGACAGAGGATAGTAATCTGATGGAACTGTAAAATTAAAAACATTTGTTTAGACAGAAAATAAAAGGCACTTGGCTATTTTTTCAGGGTAAGAGTAAAATTCAAAGTAGAGTGAAAGATTGAGGGTAGAAGGAGGAGATGGTGGATATAAACAGGAGGAATAGTTTAAGAGATCTACTGCAGAACATGGTGATTATAGTTAATAACAATATTGTATTCTTGAAAATCACTTAGAGTAGATTTTAAGTACTATCATAACAAAAAATGATAAGTATGTGAGGTGGTAAATATGTTGATGAGCTCAATCTAGCCATTTCACAATGTGTACATATTTCAAAATGTATGTGATAAATATATGAAATTTTAATTTGTAATTAAAAATAAATTAGGGAGGGGGAAAGAATGAGACAAACTCTTGAGCATCTAAGAGAAGCATATGGAAAAAACATTGAAGGCACAAAAGGAGAGCTTAACTTTTTAGAGAAGGGACATTTTCTGAGACAAAAATAAAAAAGGAAAAAAAATCTTAAAGTGTGTGTGTGTGTGTGTGTGTGTGTGTGTGTGCAAATTGAAAGCTGGTTCTAAGATTTATATGGAAATGTAAAGGCCTAGAATAACAAAGGCAACTTTGAAGAATAAAGTTGAAAGATTTACCTTACCAAATTTCAAAACTTATTATAAGGCTTGAAAATTAGGACAGTGTGGTATTGGCACAAGGATAGATGAATACACCAAAGGAACATAATAGAGAATTCAGAAATAGAACTTGATTTACCACAAACTCACTGCTGCAATTCAGTGAAGAGAGGATAATATTTTGAATGAATAGTATTGGAGCAATTGGCTACTCATATGGAAAAAAAAAAGGTATTTGACTCTTACCTCATTCCATATACAGTAATTAATTCAAGATGGATCATAGACCTAAATGGGAAATTTCTTTGAAAAACTTCTATTTATCAAAAGACACTATCAGGAGAGTGGGCAGTGAAGAAAAAATATATTTTAATACATATATCTATCAATGGACTCATACCCAGAATATGTAAAAAAAACTTCTATAAATAACCCAATTTTTAAAATGGGGAAACTCTTGAAAAAGTGCTTTTCAAAGATGACTTCCAAATGGCCAATAAGCGCATGCAAAAATGTTCAACATAATTCCTTATCAAGGAAATGCAAATTACAATCAAAACGACCTACATCTCCACCAGAATGGCTAAAATTAAAAAGAATGGCAATGCCAAGTGTTGGCAAAGAAGCATGTAGAGCAACCTGAACTCTTATACACAGCAAATGAGGGCATAAATGGTTCAACCATTTTGGAAAACTCTTTGGCAGTACTAAAGCTAATATGCCTACTCTATGACCCAATTGTGTGACAGTTAATTTTATGTGTCAACTTGGCTGGGCCAACAGTGTCCAGTAGTTAGTCACACATTGTTCTGAGTATTTCTGTGAGGGTTTTTTTTTTTAGATGGAATTAACATTTGAATTGGTAGAATTTAAGTAAAGCAGATTGCCCTTCATAATGTTGGTGGGTCTCATCTAATCAATTGAAGGCCTAAATAGAACAAAAAGACCAACCCTCTCCCAAGTAGGAGGAATTCTCCAGCAGATCACTTTTAGACTTGAATTGGAACATTGTCTCTACCTGGTTCTACAGCCTAATTGCTTTTAGACTAGAACTGCTGCATCAACTTTCCCTAGGTCTTCAGCTTGCCAGTCCACTATACAGATTTTAGCTTGCCAGTTTCCATAATTTTGTGATCTAAACCCTTATAATAAATCATATCATATATGCACATGTATAATATATATATATATGTATAATCTCCTATTGATTCTGATTCTCTGAAGAGCCCTAATACTGCTAGGTATGTACTCTCCAGGAGAAAAAAGTACATGTATTCATCAAAAAAACATGTATATGAATATTCATATCATATTTATTCATAATAGCCAAAACCTGAATGTTCATAGCAGCCTTATTTTTAATAGCCCCAAACTGGCAACAACCCAATTCTGTCAAAAGAAAGATGAATCAATTGTAGCATAGTCACACAGTGGAAGTTACTTAACAATAAAAAAGAATGAACCAACAGTTTTATTTATGGTCAATTGATTTTCAACAAGATTGCCAAGACAATTCAAGGGAGTAGGGGAGAAGAGTTTTTTCAACAAATGGTGCCAGGACAATTGGATATCTATATGTGCAAGAATGAAGTTACCTCACATTGTATACAAAAATTAATACAAAATGGGCCATGAACCTAAATGTAAGAGCTAAAAATATAAAATTCTTAGAAGAAAATATAGGGATAATCTTTTTACCTGGATTGGGCAATGGCTTCTTAGATATAACATCAAAAGCATACGTTAAAAAAAAGTTACATTGAATTTTATCAAAATAAAAAACTTAGGTATATAACCAAAAGAAATGAAAACATATATTGGCACAAAGACATGAACACAAATGTTTATAGCAACATTATTCATGATAGCCAAAAAATAGAAACAACCTAAATGTTTGTCAACTGATGAACAGATAAACAAAATATGATGTATTCATCAATGGAATATTACTTGGCAATAAAAAATGAAGTATGGACACATGTTACAACATAGATGAACTTTAAACACGTTGTGCTAACTGAAAAACACTAGTCACGAAAGACCAAGTATTGTATGATTCCATTTACATAAATTGTCCAGAATAGGCATATCCATTGAGACAAAAAGTAGATTAGTGGTGGCCAGGGCTGGAGGAAGAAGGCAGGGAGAATGTGGAGTGACTGCTAATTGGTATGAGGTTTCTTTTTGGGGTGATGAAAATGTTCTAAAATTATCTATTGCTGATGGTTTCACAACTCTGTGAATACACTAAAAACCACTGAATGTTAGACTTTAAAAGAGTAAATTTTATGGCGTATGAATTACAACTTAAGCTGTGACAGATTTAAAAAGAATGAATTACTAATATAGTCAACAAAACAGATGAATCTTTTAGACATTCTGAGAGGAGGAAAAAAAAAATCCAGACACATGAGTACATATTGTATGCCTTCATATATATGGAGTTTAAGAACAGACAGAACTAATTGGTGGTCACACAAGTCAGAGGAGTGGTTGGTTATCTCTGTGGGGTGCAGAATAAGCAATGTTGGTTGGGAGGGGCATGAGGGAGCCAGCCAGGATTCTAGAAATGTTCTACATCTTGATTGGGTGGTGGTTTGGATTTATACATATGCAAATACTTATTGAGCTGTACACTAAAGTCAAGTGTGATTTAGGCACTTTACTGAATATATCTTGTGCTTCAATTAAAATGTAGGAAAAAAGGAGAAAGGGCATATGACAATGTAAAGAAATTTCAGCTTAAGAAAAGAGGGACAATAGAGATGTTGTGGTGGCCTTCATCCTTTCAAATATACGAAAAACAAGGTGACTTAGGAGGGAGATTAAAAACTTATGGAATGGAGACAGTGATGTGAAGGAAAAGAGTTACTCATTTATTCTTGTCTTATTTCTCTAGGTTAGATAAGGTGATTTATATGCACACGCTCCTATGTGTACAAACTATGGTATGTATGTGTTGTCACTGTGGGGAGAAGCACCAGAAACTGTTATATATGATTAAAAACATTCTTCAGAGAATAGTAATAGTGAGGGCCAAGAGAAATCAACAGTCTTCTTCATGTACTCATCTACCCTTTGCCTCAAGCCTAGCCTTGAAAACAGCAGGAATTAGAATGCACTAATTTTCTTATCTCTGTCTCTTCCTTTCACCATATATATTAGCCTCTTTAATAATAATAAGTTTCATTCAGAATGGTTTCAGTCAGCATAATTAGCAATTGTTTACAATCTGCAACAACATCACCTATCTTTAAGCTGGACTTGAGTGCTCAATACATTTAAGGGTCTTCTTTCCGTTTAGAAAACTATAAAAGTAGTGTTTAGAAATTCTGTTATCTTCCCAACTTAGCAACAATGATGGTTTCCATATTTGAGACTAGATTGCAATGCAAGATTTTAGAAAATATTGCTACTATCTTATGTAGAATATGGCATATTGATACAGTGGTGTTGACAGAATTTTAAGGAGCATCTGGATATATTATTAAGTGAAATAAAATAACCAGGTTGTAGAACAGTGTGTATAGCATGCAATGGTTTGTCCAAAGAAAGGGGAAATCTCTCTCTCTGTCTCTCTGTCTCTGTCTCTCTCTCTGACACACACACACACACACATACACACACATAGACATACACATTGGTGAGGCAAATGGGCAACTGAGACAAAGAAGGGAGAGAGAGAGAGCTCATTTTATCCCTTGCTCTTTCTGACTTTGAAAATGTGAATACGTTTTATGTTAAAATTAATGAAATCTGAGAATTGTATGTAGAACAGTTTTTTTAAAGAGGAATAATTGGGGCTGGGGGTTGGGTGGGATTGGTGCGACACACTCTACTAGACAAAAGACTTATTACAAAGATTAAATGAATAAATATACCTAAAGTGTTTGCAACAGTTCTTGGCATTGTATTAAGTGTTACATAAATATTGTTATTATTTTTATAATCTTGATAGGGGAACTGTGTGGCTCAAATGTCAGTTATCATAGAGAAATATATTGACAGATACACATGAAGTTTAAATACTTAAATGGAGAAAAATTAAAAAAAATAAGAAAAGATGCTTAGCAAACTGGAAAAACAAACGTACAATATATATGATGGGCAGGGTCAGTCATTTCACAAGTAGTTTTTTAGTATCTGCCCTGGGTCAGGTATTACATAACGCTACAGGCTGGCTGTATCGTGATGCAGAAGACAGTTCTAGCCTTCATGGAATTTACAGTCTACAGAGACTAAGAGTTAATTTCCCTAATACACAAAAGATTATTAAAAATCATAAGGGGAAAAAAACCCCACAGGGCAATAGGAGATGGGCAAAAGAGAGGGTGTTTTTTGTTTTGTTTTGATTTTTAATGTATAGCTAATGGTCAGTAATTATAGGAAAACAAATTCAATCTCAGTAGTCAATTCCACTCAGGCAAAACCAATGAGATTTATTTATTTGTTTACTAATAGTAAAGATAAAAAAAAAAAAAAGACAAACCTCAATGTTGGCATGATGGAGATTGAGGCATTCTTATATCCGGGAGTGGGAGTGTAACCGGTGTGAGCTTCCTGCAAGGCTATTTAACAACATGTATTGGAATTTTAAATATGCAAACTGTTTGACCTGCAATTCCACACCTAGGAAGAAATAATTGGATATATATCTGAAGATGTATGTCCAAGGATGTTTACCTCAACATTCCTACAAAAATAGAAAACAACTCTAATACATCTTTATAGGTAATGAGTTAAATTATGGAGCATTAAGCCTTTGCACTCGAATGTCGAGTGTGGATAATGTCAAGTGGATAATGAGAAAAAAGCAAGCGAATGCAAAGGCGCGATTGCATTATATACAATTGAATATAATGCAGTGATTAAATTATGTTAATAGTATATAGATAATGTGGATCTATATACATTGACATGAAAACATGTCACAATATTATATCAAGTGAAGATGTTAGGTGGATTTCATAACAGATTGTAAAAAGTACTCTGATCTTACATAAAAATATGGGACTGTATTTAAATTTGGGTATGTATAGAAAAAAGTCTGGAAAGATTCCAAAAACATAACAGAGATTGTCTTTGGGTGGTGACGTTAGGGGTGATCTTCGTTTTATTCTTTAAATCTTTATTGTGGTATTTTCTGAATTTTTAGCAATGTATATATTACTTCTATATCAATAAACAAAATAAAATTAATCAAAAGTTGTTGCTTAAATATTTTTTAAAGAAATCCTTTAGGCGTAACCTTTGTTTAACCAAAGCCATGATAACTGAAATTTTTATTATTAGGACTCTCAGGTTTTGCACATTCATATTTTTTCCTGTCCCAAGTCAGTAGGGAAACCTTTGTAAATAATAAAATATTTCAAGAATTTGGAACAAAATGACAATCACAGAGTACTGACCTCATTTCCACAACAGTTAAAAGAATTGAAAAAAAAGAAATCTTGACTGGGGCGGCAGACAAAAAAATCTGAACCTCTTTGAAATAGGTTCCTTGGCAGGGTCGGAGTGTGGTAGAATGGAAGAGAAATGAGGATTTGTCTCTTCCTTGGTTTGCTATTGGCCTTACTGTTCTGAAAACTTCAAAACTTTGTAAATTTCCACATATACTAGCTTTAGGGTACAAGAGAACTACTCTACTGTCACCTTTCTCCCGTCCTTGTTAAATGTCATCCTATGCCCTGTTATCTAGACATTAAGTTCTCTTGGCTCTGTGATTGTTATTGTGCTAAGGTGGCAGAAAAATACCCAAATTCAACCCAGTCCTTTGTGGGACTCAGGGCCTAATACTTATCATATTTGCAATAGAATTACTCTGTGACTCACATCGATACCAATCCATGAACAGAAACCAGCTATGTCCCAGCCTCAGATCTTGGGGCTGGAGGAGGGGGCACAGTCCCCTCTGGGGACCGTGGGGTTATTGTAAGGAATCTGTGATTTCATATAGGTCCCAAGCATGGTCTGAAAACTAAATAGACACAAGTACAATTACTGTTGTGTAGGGACCCGCATTTTAAAACACTTAGATTACAAAGGAGTTCTTATTTTCAAAAGTTTACCAACTACAAATTAAGATAATAAACTTTGTATGGTTTTTCCTGCCTTTACATCTCTGTATAGGCCATTTCCTCTTCCCATCCACACCCCTACTTTCTTGCTTTGGTGAGCCCAGCAGGAGATGATGCCCAGCATACAGAAAGTTTTCAATAAGACTGTTTAGTCCCAATTTTATAGACCTGTAGGATAGCTCCCCCTCCCCATTTACTTCTTTCCCTTCGTCTTCTTTTAGAACAAAATTCCCACATGAATTGTTTTAAAATGAAAACAAACTTGGATTGTTGTGCTTGGAGGTGGGGCTAAGGAGAGGCTTTGGATAATCATCTTGATCCTATACCTAATTATTGGTTTACATACTAGAAAAATTCACACAAAATTTTCTAAACATTTATTTTCCAAAATAAATGTTGAAATGCTTGCTGTTGTAAGATGGAAAATCTTATGAATTCTGAAGAACTTTATAATGTCTATGTGTCTAAATTGGAGGAAAAAATGACATGTTTAAGAAACACTCGGAATCCAGTTTCAGCTACTATAGCATGTCTTTAAAGAAAATTGAAAAGAATGTTACCTCAGATGTATGAATAACTGCTTTGTCTATGTTACACTCAAAGTCAGCGTTTCTCTGAAGAACTTTGTGTTCTATTGTATTTTTTTTTTTTCCTTTTTCTTCAAACTACTTTTTTTCCACATGATAATGTCAGGATTTTTAGTTTCTAACAACTCATCTATTAACAGCAAAGAACAGGCAAGGATGTTTGAGATAAAGAAGTGATTAGGAGGTGCTTTTATATGTTTAATGGTTCCTGAGTCTGAACAGTCTTGTGAGATTGGATAGGCCCCTTAGAAAAAGGAAATGTTTTCAAAGCGACAAGCTAATGCAGTATTTCAATTTAAGCTTGGGAGCCAACTGACATTATGGGTTCATGTAGCAGAATTTGACATTAGATTATGTTAAAGCATACTCCCACCCCAGCTCTACCCCACTTATACTAATAATCAATATTTCAGACAGATATTTGAACTGGAAGAAAGACATTCTATTTGTGACAAAATAATTTTCAACATTTTTCAAGTGCTATTACCAAACTTGGAAAGACTGCAGGACAGTTGGCTCTCTGTATCTGTATCTGTGGATTCCACCAATCTTGATTGAGAATATTTGGGAAAACAACAAAAACATAACAATACAATAATAAAAATACAAATAAAAACAATACAACATAGCAACTATTTATATAGCATTTACATTGTATTTGGTATTATAAATAACCTAGAGACAATTTAAAGTATACAGGAGGATGCACATAGAAGATACACAAATCCTATGCCATTTTATATCGGGGACTTGAGCCTTCGAGGATTTGGGTATCCGTGGTGGGTAGGGTGGGGGTGGTCTTGGAACCAATCCCCTGTGGAAACCACTTTTAAACAAATGCGTCTAGTTCTTTAGGTAAAATGATGGGAGACCCTGTGGGATTTTGACCATGGTACACCTGTGCTGTTTTCCATAGATAAATCGGTGCGTGTTACATGTTTGTAAAGTCTACTGCTCTGTGAACTGAAAGCAGAGTATCAAGACCTGGCCTTTTGCTATCATGCCTGCCATTTCTTTTATTTTTACTTATCAGAATAGGACCTGTTTCATAACATGTCTTCCATTGTTGAGCCTAGACATGCTCCACTTCTGATGTTCCAGAAAGAGAGTTGATCCAAGTGAAGCAGACACTTTCAGATTGAATTCACAGACTTCTGTTACTGAAGGAATAGGAAGAGCCAGCAGGAAACGGGGCTGTCTGGCAAAACCCACTGTGACCATCAGTAAAAATGGAGATGCGATCACTATAAAAACCAAAAGCATCTTTAAAAATAATGAGACCTCCTTTAAGCTGACAGAAGAATTTGAGGAAACCACACAGGGTGGCCATAAAACCAAGAGTGCCGTGACCTTACATAGTGACTCCCTGATTCAGGTTCAGGGCTGGCTGGCAAGGAGACCACCAGAAGGAGAAAGTCAGTGGATGGGAGAGTGGGAGTGGGAAGCGCTGTGAACAAGATTACCTACACTCAGATGTAGCAGAACGTATGAACAAACTTAGTCTCGGTTAAGCACTCCCAAACCGTGTGCCAAACTGCTGAGGTTGTTTAAACAAAATTCTAATGTAAAAAAACAAAAAAACCAAAAAAACACCCCAAATCAGTTACCCGCTCCTTTAGTGTCTAGCTGCAATGCCACTTCTGCACCTACTTCCTCCAATCCTGAAGACAGATGCTTTCTTTCCATCTTTGCAATCTTCCCAGCACCCACTTTGTGCCCTCCTCAGGGCACTTACCACAGTCTTTTCATCTCCGTTTAGATCCCTCTTTCTTAGATTTCACTGATTTATCTTTACCGTAGCATCCACCATGGTCCCTTGCACAGGGTCTTGCCCATAATGGGCATAGCAAAAGTTTTAGTGGAGTAATGAATGAATGAGTATATTTTTTAAACAATCCAGTAAAATGCAGCATTAGGTAGAAATAAGTCCGTCATGGATTGAACTAAATTAGTAACATGTAAAAGTTTACCTTTTAATTGCATCATAGTACATACTTACTGTGAAATATTAAGGCGCAGTGGCTCATGCCTGTAATCCTAGTTCTTTGGGAGGTTGAGGCAGGAGGATTACTTGAGGCCAGGAGTTTTAGACCAGCCAAAGCCACATGGTGAGACCCTTTTTCTACTGAAAAAAATAAAAAAGATTAGCTGGGTGTGGTGGTGCACACCTGTAGTCCCAGCTACTTATGAGGCTGAGGCAGGAGGATTATTTGAGCCCCAGAGTTTGAGGTTGCAGTGACTTATGATGATGCCACTGCACTCTAGCCTAGGTGACAGAACAAGATCCTGTCTCCAAGAAAAGAAAGAAATGAGAAAAAGTATGCCTTAATTCTTCAAAGTTTCCTTCTATTATGGCTTAGTGACTGCTGAGTCAGTGGCTTCATAAAAGGGATTTATCTTGGATTCATAAAAATAAGATCTTATTTTTATAAGATCTTATAGTATATAAGATATAACATGTTCAGTAAATAGTGTTTGTTGACCAGTAGTCATTGAATACAGAGTTAGTGTACATGACTAAAGATGAAATATTATATAGAAATGTTTAAATAAAGATACAATTCTTATACAAAACAACTTTCACATGGATAAAACAAATAAACAAAAAGAGATTTTAAAGTCTGGACTAGTATTCATTGAGTTAGGATTTACAAAGTTGGGTTCTTATTTCTCCTAACCATACTTTCTGGATGAATGTATAAGTGTCATGTACAAAAATGACTATTGCCTTCTCTTGCTAACTTCCTGCTGGCCTTCAATTTAAGAAATTTTAATAGTTGAAAATGTAGTTTATGTAGTGCAGGCTTCAATAACATTGATGTATAAATAAGATTATAATTCTCTTGATACTCTAGTTTATAATGATACTGCAATTTACAGTGGCCCCAAACACCCATCACTTGACTAGCAGGCTTTCCAGTTTTTCCCAGCATTACAGTTCCCCTGTTATCATCTGCTAGCAGAGAGAGAACTCAAATGTCTCTCGAGGCTAAACTCTGTAACTGCTCGTTCCTTGCCATGCCCTCTGGTTTCAGTTGCCTCAAGTGCCAGGGATTTGCCACTGGTGAAGCACTGTGGTTACCGACCGCCATGCTCAGAGCCCCCACTCTCCCACAGAGATGTGGCTCCATCCATCCCTAGTGTAGATCTCTGTTGGTTAGCCCAGTTCCTGATGATTCCAAGGATCAGAAGGAAGATGGCATCTTGTCATCACCAACATTTTACCTGGGTTATTCCTCAGTAAAAACCCAATCTCTGAATGGTATGACACAACAGTCTCAATTTGGACATAGGTTCATTTTTGCCAAGGTGCATCCAATGCACTTGGGTAACCGAGTCAGGATCCCCTCTGTCCATGAAGCAAGATGTGCTCCACTCCAGTGACCTAGCCAGATGTCCTCAAACTATGGCCTGCGGGCCACATGCAGGTGTTTTTGCCCATTTGTTTTTTTACTTCGAAATAAGATATGTGCAGTGTGCATAGGAATTTGTTCATAGTTTTTTTTTAAAACTATAGTCCGGCCTTCCAACGGTCTGAGGGACAGTGAACTGGCCCCCTGTTTAAATAGTTTGAGGACCCCTGACCTAGACTTTGAAGCTAAAGATCATTTATACTGCTTCCTCCTCCCCTCTCTCAGCCTTTAGCCCACTCTTTCCTCCCATTACCTCCTTAGGGTGAATTTCCTCAGTCTGACCCTGGGTCTTTCTTTTGATCACAGAGGTTGTGTGTGTTGTGAGTGGGGTGAGGGTGAGAGTGAGGCTGGGGAGAAAGATGGGTCTAAGCCCGTGACTGACAAGAAGTTGTGTTGTGTAACACTGAGCGAGTCTCAAGGATTACCATTCAATCGGGAAAAGGTTGAAGGAAAGAGAATAATCTCAAGAGTCATTTTCAGTCCTATTTTGAATTTTAAAATAGCCCAGAATTTTACAGCTGGAAGGGATTTTAAAGACTATTTCATCCAACGCTGTCATTTTACCTGTGCAGAAACTGACATGACTTGCTTATGGTCAGTTATTAGCAGAACCAGTTCTATAATCAATATCATCTGACTCCCGTCAAATTTGTACCCACGATTTAGCAAACACATCTTAATGATCAAAACCAGTTTGTTTTATTCTTACTTTTATTGGAAGGAAACAGGACCTTTTAGGCCTCTAGAATCAAACATACAAATAAGGACTTTAAAAATGTAATCAGAGTAACTATTAACGACGGATAGATATTTTAGGATGGACTCCTTTACCTGGATTCACCAGGATTACAGGATGCTCTTCAGTTTACCATATTCATAGTCCTACGGAAGATACTATTCTTATATTGTTAATACTTAGAGACAAAAATTCTTCAAAAACATTATAGTAAGAAAAAAGAAATCCTTTTATCTTTATCCAGAAGCTTCATCTTTATCTAGCAAAAACTTCATCTAGTTTATCTAGCTTTACTTAGCTTAATTCTTATCTAACAAAAACTTGACTATAGGACAGATTAGGTTTGCCCTAATTTATACTGCACTATCAGGCATATTAACTTTCTTTCTGATGTGAATTATAATGGCAGCTGATAAGAACAGCTGGCCAATAGACACTAATGTAATTACTATAATCCCTTGACCAGAATTAAATATTTCAAGCCAATGCTATAACCACAGATGAAAAATTTCCACTAAAATCATACAGATTCTTATTATAGTTTTTATCTTCCACTGTAATACTTTTCATTTTCTGTTATATATGAAACATAGGAAAATGTTAATAGTTCAGTCAAGGAAGACAAATAAATCCCATATTCATTTTGGATGAAGAAGCTTCTTTAAGCAAATCCCCAGTGAAAAGTTAGGATTGATAGGAATAATAGAGATAGGCATTTTTTAAAATTAAAAAATAACATAAGCAGAAGGAATGTACTTAGCCAGTTATGGAATTAATCACTCTAGCTGAGATTATCTTCGAAATTCTCAAACAGGTTCTGTCGTGTGGGAGAATATAATATTGTTTTATAGACTTGCATCTGAAATAGGAAAAATTAACATTTCTTTATGTGTTTGTGTGTGTCCTAGACTTTATAAAATGTCTTCCATATTTTAATTCTTCTTTAGAATAACTGTAAAGAGTAAATACTATAACCTCCAATTTATAAATGAGAAAATTGAAGTACAAAGGTTAAATGATTTGTTCAAGGTTGCACATGTTAAGTAGTTGAGTCTTGATTCGAAATGAAGTCTTCTGATTTTAAAACTACGTATTTTTCCCCAAAGAGAAAGCATGTTTCCAAAGAGTAGCATGCATGTTTTCAGAGATACCTGGAATAGTAGCCACTTTATTACAAAATATTAGAGTAGTTATGAATATAATCCTCTAAAGTCCCCTAAGATTGCTTATTTTTTTCTTTCAATTAAATTGTGATTTAGTACTAATGGCTTCTTTTGGTATTTTAATTTGCTGGCTCTATACTTTAGGCAAAGCAAATTGATGATTATATGGTGAAAGATAAAATAATTGTTTTCAGAGTTTGCATAATCCAATGTGTTTTCACATAAAACCAAATATTTGTAATAAATAAGATACCTGAACACTAAGCAGAAATATTAATATTTTGTGAACATCATACATTATTTGATGGTCCTTTGTCCTTCATTAAAAATATTGGTTTAAAAATTATATAAATTGAACATGGAAAAAGTTAAAACAATTCAACAGGATATAGACTAAAAAGGTTAAGTTCTTCTTTTTACCAGCATTATTATTTGTATGTATGTATCTTGCCAAATCTTTTTCCAGTCATTCATTTTTAAAATAAGAAGTCATAGACAGGACGTTGCATACATGAAATGCATGATCTTTGATTGGATACTAGGTAAGAAAAAAACACAGCTATAAAGGATATTATTGGGACTACTGGGAATTTAAAATTGATTCTGCATTTGATAATAATATTATATCAATATTTACCTTCTCCAGAGTGATAATTGTGCTGTGGATATAGAAGAATGTCTTTTTAGGAGATATGTGATGAAATGTTGAAGTGAACTGTCACGATGTCTGCACCTAACCATCAAATGACAGAGGAAAAGAAGGAAAAAGGGAAAGAAGGAGAGAAGGAGGGAGGGAAGGAGAGAAGAGGAAAAGGAAGAGGGGGATGAGAGAGCGAGTGAGCATGTGCACAATGAGAGAGAGAGAGAAAGCAATTGTGGCAATTTTACCAGTTGGTGAATCTAAGTGAAGAATATCTAGATATTTATTATATAATTCTTGTAACTTCTCTGACAGCCTAAACATTTTCAAAATAAAAAGAATAAAGGGGGAAAATAGAAGATATCACAATAACATGCTGTAATTAAAACAGTCATTTGGTACCCGAAATATCAGTGTTCGACTCCAGACTACTCATTACTTGGTGACCTTGGCCTAGCTACTTAACATTTTAGGAATTCAGTTCTACCTCCTTACAATAAAGATACTATTTACCTTGAAGCATTCCTGTGAAAATTATGTGAGAGAAGGCATGACCTACAATATTCTCAACACATATTAGTTCTCCTTTCCTCTAAACTCTCATTTTCTTTAATAATCACTTATGTGAGAACTTCCTGTTTACAGTAGTGGTAAGCTATATTATTCAAACCAACTCTCCTCTCCTTTCCCCAGCTAAAAACAACTAAAAAGCCTGGATATAATATTTTTAAAAGCCTCTTGAAACATTGAAGACAGTAAGAAATTTTCAGGCCAAACATGGAAGGAAAGTGAGAACCCAGAGAAGAAAGCAGGAAAGAAGTCATTTTGTCTTGAGGTCACTTTATAATTGTGAAAAATAAGGATCTTTTCATTTTGACAGGCTGTAGGACCTAGAGGACAAAACCCAAAGTCCACATCTGGCAGAAGAGAGCAGAGATTCTCTCTGAAGCAAAGTGCCTTCACTGTTAGCCTCACATTATTCCTATAAATACTTTCACAAATGCAGTGTGCAGTGCATGGTCAAAGATAACTGGGCACAAAAACAACTGGGAAGAGTAATTCTGACACATTTGAGACAATCAAATGTAACTACTAGATGTAAATAAATGCATAACAGAAACATTTGAACTTAATGAGTAGTTTTAACATTAAATTAGAGGCAACTAAAGATGAAATTCGTTAACTATGAAGTAGGTCAGAAGAACTATAAAGTAGGTCAGAACTATAAAAATGGGTCAGTATCCCAAGAACAACAGAGAGAAACAAGAAGAAAGAGGATTAGAAACATAGAGGATACTTTGAGAAATCGAGAAACATTGTATTGGTTTGAGTTCCAGAAGGAGAGGACAGAGACAATGGAAAAGGTAGTTTTTTTTGTTTGTTTGTTTTTGTTTTTGTTTTTTTTTTAGAGACAGGGTCTCACTTTGCCACTCAGGCTGCAATGTAGTGGTGCAATCATAGCTCACTGCAACCTTCAACTTCCAGGGGCTCAAGCAGTCCTCTTGTCTCAGCCTCACCAGTAGCTAGGACCACAGGAACATGCTGCAATGCCCAGCTAATTTTCAAATTCTTTGTAGAGACGAGGTCTCGCTATGTTTGTCCAGGTTGGTCTGGAACTCCTGGCCTCAAATAATCCTCCCACTTCAGTCTCCCAAAGTGTTGGGATTACAGGCATGAGCCACCATGGTGGCTGGAAAAGATAATATATTTGAAGAGATAGTGGCTGAGAATTTTCCAAAACCGATGAAAGATACAAATCTACAGATTATAGATCCTCAATGAATCTCAGGTAAATTAAAAAGCTGTCCTCACTTAGACCCATTGTAGTAAAACAGCAAAAAACCAATGACAAAAACAAAGTCTTATAAAATCAAGCACAGAAAAAAAAAAGATTATTTTCAAAGGAAAAATAATTGGGCTAACTAAAAGCTTAGATAGCTTCACTGGCAGCCCTGCTAAACATTTATGAAAGAAATAAATCAAATCATTTATAAATTCTTCCAGAGAACCCGAGTCTATTTTAGGAGTCCACTATGATATCCACTTACAATGAAAACTCTGTTCAACTTTGTACTGGAGGCTGTGGCAGTACAGTAAGGTGAGAAGGAAAAATAAAAGTATAATGACTGAAAAGGAAGAAACAAAACTGTAATTTAGATGATATGGTTATGTATTTTTCTGTATCTGTTTTATGTTTCACACTAAAAAGCTTTTAAAAACACCTATTTGCATAATGCTTTGTGGTTTTCAAAGCAGTCTTACATTAATAGTCTTATTTGATTGTCACAATTCTGTGGGGAAACTAAAGTTCAGAGAGGTTGAGTCACTAAGCTGCTCAGTGGGAGAACTTGTACCAGAACTCAGGCCTACTCTGCTTTTCTGGTTTGTAGGTATCTTTCTAAGGCATCCATCATAATGACAATTGTTTATAAAGAATTCCATTTATTCAAGAACATAACTTACATTGTATGGTGTGCTATTGGTCATGAAGTGATAGCAAATTATATGTGATCTTGGAATTAGATAGTAAGAAGAAGCTATAGCTTAACCCAGGCAGCTGCTTTACTTTGCTTATCAAAAGAGCAGGTGCTCAAAGGATGTTAGAAGCGATTTTTTTTTTTTTTTTGAGACAGAGTCTCACTTTGTTGCCCAGGCTAGAGAGAGTGCTGTGGCCATCAGCCTAGCTCACAGCAACCTCGAATTCCTGGGCTGAAGGGATCCTACTGCTTCAGCCTCCCGAGTAGCTGGGACTACAGGCATGTGCCACTATGCCCAGCTAATTTTTTGTATATATATATTTTATTTGGTCAATTAATTTCTTTCTATTTTTAGTAGAGACAGGGTCTCGCTCAGGCTGGTTTCGAACTCCTGACCTCGAGCAATCCTCCCTCCTTGGGCTCCCAGAGTGCTAGGATTACAGGCATGAGCCACCGCGCCTGGCCTTAGAAGCAATTGCTAGTACTCGTGTTACAGGCTGAATTGTGTTCCCACTCAAATTCGTATGTTGAAGTCCTAACTCCTAGTACTCCAGAATGTGACTGTATTTGGAGAAAGGGTCTTTAAAGAGGTAAAGTTAAAATGAGGTCATTAGGATGGACCCTAATCCAACATGACACGTGTCCTTATAAGAAGATGAAATCTGGACCCAGATGGTACAGTGGAAAGACCATGTGAGACACAGGAAGAAGGCAGCCATCCACGAGCCAAGGTGAGAGGTCTGGAACAGATCCCTTCTTCAAAGCTCTTGGAAGGAACCAACCCTACTGACACCTTGGTCTCAGACTTCCAGCCTCCAGGACTGTGAGAAAACAAATTCCTGTTGTTTAAGGGACGCCAGTCTGTGGCACTGTTATGGTAGCCCTAGCAAATGAATGCAACTAGCAACCGAAAGAAAATAAAGGCCATTGTTCTTGAACAAAAGCCAGATATAATCAGAGACTGGATTTGTACAGCAATACTTAGGTGTTTTAGCTTTTCACTTGTAATTTTAAAAACGTTTATTAATTTTTTTTCAGGGGAAATAACTTTGCTATTGAGTATTTCACATTTTGTAGTCTCTATATGCCTTTTTACCATTGAAATAATTGTTTCTATAACACTATATTGGATTAATGATGTTTTACAGTAATTAAATTATTATGTTATAGTAGAAAAACCACTCCTATCTTGACTTTTTATAATTACCAGTGGTGCAAATCAAGTCATGTTGTCTGTGAAGTTATCTAACAGAATTTCGAAAGATATAAATTCCACTGTAAAAGAACATGTTAAGCTTACATTTAGGGGTTGATACTTTTGAAGAGTTAACAAGAGTACTGACTTTTTTTAACTATTTGAAAAGGCACTGTCATTTGTGCCCTCTCTACCCAGGCTGAATGTACCTGGAACATCTGGTCTTTCATTCATTAAATCCAACATTCCAGTGGAAAATGCTGTTGGAATGTGCAGAGAGTCAAACAACAAGCCAGGACAGCTGCATCTGAGACCAGTTTTATTTTGAAACCAGAAAATCCATGCAAATAAACAAAAGCAACACACATAAGAAGTGAATTAATGACAGCTTACTGGAGATGACTCAAAAAGAAAAAAATTTCAATTGCAGTTTCCAGCCTTCTCTCGAGGATTAAAGGAGGTGGGTTACTAATCATCCCAAATGAAATGGTAGATTTATTTAAAACAAATTTATACTATATCACATATAAGAAAAATTTTGGAACATTTTAGTCCCAATGATTTTTTTAAATAAAACAATTCCATTTATTCTTCATCCCAAATCTCTCTCTCTTTCTCTCTCTCTCTACAATTCTAAACTAAGAGGAAGAAATCAAAAGTTTTCTAATGTTGTATTGTCATTATTGGGCCCCTTTACTGAAGGTCTGGAGTCACGAAGCCTAAGAAGGCAATTTCTGGAGTTCACATGGCTGTTTTCATGGGCAGCAGAGCTCAGCTGGAAACTCCCAACTTGCCAACATTTTAATGGGGGAAATTAGTGAAGTTACATACCTGGAAAAATTAACTTATTCATCTGGTCAAAAATTTTTAATTTAATCCTTATGCATTCAGTAACAATGAAAACTTTTACAGTTAGATTGGGTTATATGCTACTTTTATTAATGAAAAACAAAGGAATTTAATTAAGATCATATGGTTCACTATGAAAAAACTCTAGAGTAAGCTCACTGTTGCTTAATTACGATATGGTATGTTAATTTGTGAAAACTTTAGGGGTGCTTTTGTTCCAAATCAAAAATAAGCTGAATTTCTTAATATATAATTTTTATGCTCCTTAATTTACCTGTTGGAACACTGTTAACAATACAGTTTAGTGTTGTTTCAAAAACAAATTTAATGACTAGTTCTTCCTCTATTTAAAAACATTTCTTTTAGTTTATTTTATTCTGTTTTTCAGAGTAAGCAAAAATTTTAGAAATGCTTCCTGGCATAGACTTGTTGTTTAAACTTGCTACTTCATAGCCAATCTCTTACTTACTAACAAACTGTAATTGCATCAATCACTCATTCTAAAATTGTGCTTTTTATCTTGACTTGTTCGGTTCACATGGACTCCTGATTATGAATGAGTTTTCTGATGTTGACACTGACAGAGTTCAATCTATGGCATCCAAGACACTGGAAAATGAGCTTAATCAGGCTGGACATGGGGGCTCATGCCTGTAATCCCAGAACTTTAGGAGGTCGAGGTGGGAGGATAGTTTGAGGCCAGGAGTTTAAGACTAACCTGGGCAACATAGTGAGACCCTGTTTGTATCAAAACAAAACAAAACAAAAAAAGGTTAATCAGTCTATTGTAAAATATTTACTGAAACATTCACTTTTTACAGAGGTTTGTACTAATCAGAAGCATGTGAACCAATCTGCTTAACTTTCTTTTCTTACTCTTATATTCTGCAAAATCTAGTCCCCAGTCACTTCCTCCTGGAAGGCTTCTAAGATTACCCATCTATATTACTCATTTAGGTCTTAATTTGTAAAATTTTAAATGAACATTTGTTGGCATGTTGCTTCATAACTTGTTTTCTAATTATTTAGTTCTTATGATCTATCTTCATGTTAATAGTTAGACTGTAAACCCTCAAGGGTAGACCCCACATCCTCTGTTGTTCGTATGAACAGCAACATCACTGAGATTAGCACTCACTTACCTAGAAAGCTAAAATAATATTTCCTTTTTAAAAACTTAGAAAGTAAATTTTTTTTTTTTTTAGAGACGGCATCTTACTATGTTGTCCAGGTTGGAGTGCAGTGGCTACTCACAGGTATAATCATGGTATACTACAGCCTTGAACTCCTGGGGTCAAGTGATCCTCCTGCTTCAGCCTCCCGAGTAGCTGGGACTACAGGTACTCACCACCACACTTGGCTTAAAATAATATTTCTAATAATGACATTTAGTCACTGTAAAATTCTGAAGTGTTTTCTGAATGACCGAAGACAATATTTTTATAGATTTATACTGATGGTGAATGAAGACAATTTAAATGGAGTTTCTTGCTGTACTCTTATTTTTTGATATTTGGCAGTCCTTGAATGGTAAAGGTATGTCATCACTTTCAGATCTCAGAGTATGCTATCCTCGGTCATTCTGAATAAATAGGAGTTTACAATGTGGTGTTCTGCATAGAGATTGTATTTGATTTTAACAAAATGGAACAAAACCCCAGGCAGAAGAAAAGCTTTTCAATTTAGGTCCCATAATTTTGGACTTTGTGATAAATTGTCAGATAGTACCTAGGCTAAAGTATACCTTTTTTTTAGCTATGAAAATGGGGTTTGCCCAGTAAATTACTAATGTAAAGAAGGTGAGGAAATTTTAAATCATTCATTCATTCAACAACTTTAGCCCCTACTAAATACTGTATACTCTTCTAGACTCTTGGGATGTATAAGAAAGCAAAACAGGTGAGGGTTCCTGTTCTTGTGGAGTTTCCATCCTAGTGGCAGGAAACATAATTAAAAATTAATCTATTGGATGGTGATAATTGTTATAGAGAAAAATGAAGCAACTGAGGGAAAATGGAGAACACGAGGGGTCAGGGGTGCAGAGGGTGGCTGGGTAAGCATGCTCTGCAGAGGTGATATTTGAGCAGAGACCTGCAAGAGCGAGGGCTGACCCGTGAGTGTAGGTGAGTGGGTGGGGGAGGGGTGGGACCCGCAGGTACCAAAGCAGTGAGGTGGGCACCTGCCAGGCACAGGCCCCAGCAAGGGGCCCAGTGGCTAGAGTGGGTTGGGTGAGGAGGAGAGTGGTGGAAAATGAGGTCAGATCATGCAGGACTGTGGTTCTCCACACAACTGCCCATAGGAATCACCTGTGGAGCTTTTAAAGGACTTGAGCCTGAGTTCCTCATCTGGACATAATAGTACCTTACAAGGTGATTTAAGGATTAATGAGATAATGCCTATAAAGTAGTTTGCACAGTACCAGCTACCTAGTAAGGACTTAAAAATATTGTCATCGTGCTATTTCTTTATTGCTTAGGTGTTTAAAATTTAATGAATTAATCATAACCTTTTAATTTTATTGTTTGCTTAACCATATATGATTGAATTTAAACATGTTTCATATTTTTAGGAGATAATTAGCTATTGAGTGGACCTTTACTGTATTGAGATTAATGCTTAAGACCTCTTATAGATAATGCGCCCCATGCCTAGGTGCTCAGGCATTTGCTAATCCACTTAAGAAAATTTCAGTACTAACCTGCCTTTTCCTGAATTTCTCTCTATGGGGAATAGTGTTATGAGGCAGTGTAAGCATGCACAATGTCTGTATTTTTAACACATATAAAAAATAAAACTAGGCACAGTACCACATTGAAAACAAGTTCAATAACAGGCTGAGAGTGTACCTGTGTTTTGTCTGCTGGCTAGGAAGTTAATATATACATCAGCAGTTTGCATTGAAAGAAATGCCTTTACAACGCCTTTTAAAAAGCAGAATTCACTGACCATTTAAAAAAGCCACAATTTCCTAATACTCTCTTAAAAAAAAACCTAGAAAACAAAGTTTGCTTGTTGTATTTTCTTGTAACTGTATGGGAAGGGGAAACTTATTATTTCTACCCATTCAATATTTCTGGGAGCATTCTAGTTTGGGCATAAATTTACACATTTCAAGACCTTCTCCAGTTTTACTTGCTTTTAAAAATAGTGCTTATTGTTTTCATATTAGAAAAGTAATACATGCTCAATGTAGAAAAGTATAAAGAAGAAAATTCACTATAATCCTTTCATCTATTGATAACTCTCAACATTTTTGTGTTTTGTTTTCAATCTTTTTTTTTAGTACATACTTTTTATGGTTGCACAGTTGAAGTTAAATTTATATAAAAAAACTTTTTAGCCTGCCTTTTCGCCTTAATATTATATCATAAGTATTTTCTCATGCTACTAAAAATTCTTCATTTTTAAGGGCTGCTAAATATGCCAGTGTATGTATATGTCATAGATTACTCAACTAATCCCCTATTGGGATAACTGAGTCTCCAAGTTTTGCATTATAAATAATGCAGTGATGAACATTTTTGTATATAAATCTTTTGTCAAATTATTACCTTATGGTTTCTGGAATAGTAATTAATGGGCCAAAGGATCTGAAATCTTCCAGGGGTTGTGACTTATATTGGTGAAGTTCTCTCCAGAAAGATTGAACCAGTTTGCCTGTGGAAGGACTTCAAAGCATGATGGGCTTTCTGGTTTTAATTTTAGAGGGATTTTAAAAATGCTTTTCCCATCCTGTTTGAAGAAACAATGTAGAGTAATATCAAGTATTACCAGTAACCTAGAAAAATTAAATTGCCACAAAAAGAAAATTGTTGTCTTGGATCTACAGAAATAATTTGTAGAGAGGTGTACACTATATAAATAATATTTGAAAATTATTTTTCATGTTCTGTGCATATAAAACATATGAAAGGAAGTTCATTGATACCAACTGGATTTTTTTCAGACTCTAAGATCTTAAGATCATGGCATTGATTAAAAATGAAATAGTAGGGTGTAATTAAATTTAAAAGACTTGATCAGAATTACTTGATTGTTAAGAAGAGATTTCTTTGGTAGTGTATATGCCTTTTAAAAAAAAAGAATAAATTATTTAAAAGAAATACTAAAAGAACTTACGAAATACATTTTTGGTGCCTTTCATTCTCTGAAAACAAAACTAAGATTTAATTGTTTTATTTGCATAGTGTATTGTTATTATTATTTTTGAGATAGAGTCTTGCTCTATTGCCCCAGCTAGAGTGCTATGGCATTAGCCTAGCTCACAGCAACCTCAAACTCCTGGGCTCAAGCAATCCTCCTGCCTCAACCTCCTGGGTAGCTGGGACTACAGGTGTGTGTTACCATGCCCGGCTAATTTTTTCTATTTTTAGTAGAGATGGGGTCTCACTTTTGCTCAGACTGGTCTCGAACTTCTGAGCTCAAGTGATCCTCCTGCCTTGGCCTCCCAGAGTGCTAGGATTACAGGCGTGAGCCACAGCGCCCAGCCTGCATAGTGTATTATTGAGAGCAGTGGTTATCAAAGTGGGGTTCTCAGACCAGCAGTAGCCACATCATCTAGGAACTTGCTAGAAATGCAAATTATCTGGTCCTATGACCTCGTGAATCAGAAACTCTGGGGGTGGTGCCAGAAATTCATGTTTTAATAAGTCTTTCAGGTGATTCCCATGCAGGCCCAAGTTTGAAAACCACTGATTTAAGGTTTAAAAACAAATCAGTTTGTCCACCTACCCTAACCACCGCCACCCAAAGCTATATAGCAACCAGCTAGAGGTATATAAGGAGTATTTCTGCCTCATAAGTTTTCCTTATCTACAAATGTTTGGAGAAGTCACTCAATGTACTTAGTATATATGTGACAAAGTGAGTTTATAAGTTTGTTAACATGGAAATCTTAGAACCATCTTCCTCTTTCTCATCTTGTAAGAAAGAAGGATTCTATTCTGCTTCTAAATTTTGTGGTATTAATAGAGGTAATATGTGGAAATGCACACACATACACAAAAAAAGCCAAGAGAAGGAGGTAGATCATTTTGTTCAAGATGGCCCTAGTACTACGTCTGGAAGACATGGGAGACTGTTCCTCTGTAAGGAAGTGCTAGGCTCCAGGCACAATTGAGAAGTATTTGAGGGCTGTCTTTGGTGCCCTCTGGCTTTCTCTATTTGCCCCCAGAGGCCCCATCCTTTTGATCTGCCCTTTATGGTACTGTGGGTAAAACCAGCATTTCCTGAGAGACTACCCCATAGCCTGTGAAGAGCTCAGTGGAGTTGGATCATTTAATCTTCCAACTATACCAGGAGAATGTGGCCTCTTAAAAATAAGACTTAGTGGGGTGCAGGGGCTCATGCCTGTAGTTCCAGCATTTTAGGAGACAGAGGTGGGAGGATTGCTTGAGGCCAGAGTTCAAGACCATCCTGAACAATATAACAAGACCCCATCTCTACAAAAAATAGCCCGTTGTGGTGGTGCACACCTGTAGTCCCAGCTACTTGGGAGGCTGAGGAGAGAGGATCGCTTGAGCCCAAGAATTTGAGGCTGCAGTGAGCTATGATCATGCCACTGTACTCCAGCCAGGGTGATAGAGTGAGACCCTGTCTCAAGCAACAACAACAAAACAAAATGCCAAAATGCCCCCCACAAGACAGAGAGGTAAAATAACCTGCTCAGCATCATAGAGATATGAGTCAGGGGCTGAACTTAAAACCAGGCTGCCTGATCTCAAAGTATTTCATCTTTGTGTGACAGTGCCCCAGATTCCCAAACAGTGCCTTCCTGCTCCTTCCAGCCACCTCCCGCTCATTCAGGTTCTGATCTCAGATCTTGGCTCTCTGGCCTGGGGAAGGCAAGGGGGTGTTGGATGTGGGGGAATCACTCCATAATTCAAAGTGACCACTCTCAGGGTTATTTGCGTTTACAAAGACAAGCTTGAAGAGGTAGTTCTTTAGATGTTGATTTGGGGAAGAGTTTCTAGCTTCTAGCGTTATAGAAGCTGGATGGATAAGGTATATCTGACTAAGAGGAACTTTGCAGCAACTTTTAAAATCATGTCCTTCAGGCAACTGCCAATCTGCCAGTGAGTCAGGATAGATTGTTTAAATGCTTTAGTGTGTGTGTGTAAATAGATCATTCTGTGGCAAATATGGATTTACTCGTAATGAAAATTAGATCTAATTTTGTTGTTAGATATGACTTCCTCTTAGTCCTGATGAGAATGCTCAGAATTAACCAAGAAGCACTTACTGAGTACCTCATATGCGTGCATTGATAGGCATTGGGGATACAAAGACTGACCTCAAGAAACTTGCAATCTAGTGGGGGTTCTAGAGACAGAACACTGTAAACATTGTTGGGACAGCTGATGGAAATATTCACAGGGAATTACGATGGAAATATATTCACAGGGAATTACGGAGAAGACAGGAGAGACACCCAGCACAGCTTGGGTAAAATCTGGGAAGGATTCCTGGTGGTGGAAGTGACCCATTGGTTTAGTCTTGAAGAATAGATGTAGGCCAGAGGGGAGAGGCACTCAGGCTGGGTATGTGAGGAGATAAAATGTTTTGGTGTTGCCACGGCAGGAAGCTAGCGGGGATGCAGTGAACAGTAAGAAACCTCACAGGAGAGGTATGATGTTTATAAACCCTGTGTTTGGGAGTGCTGGCTTTGTGCTATGGGCCGTGCAAGGTTACTAAATGCTCTAAGAAGAGAAGAGATGTAGGTCAATTTCCATTTTAGGTATATGAGCTGGAAAGGAGTGGAAGTTTGAGGAAACCAAATGGGAGGGAGGGCTGTTACAGTTAACCATTGGTGGGTAGAACCTAGAGACAGCACACTTACAAGATTGTCATCATTGTCCTGAAATCTTGAACTATTCACCCCATTAATTTTAATGACTTTTATTATACTTCAAAAATATTTTTTTAAAACCAAAGTAGTACGCACACAGAGTTATGAGCCAGAGTCCCCTACTTACTCCCATTGGACTCTAGTCTTGTTCCCCAAAAGTCAACACTTCTCTTTGAGTTGTTCTTGTAGTTTCTTTTATACCTTCAAATGACATTCTCTGTCCCAACTTTGTGATTTATTCATTATAGATATTGTCAGTTGACTTCTTGTTGTACTACATGAAGATATAACTGACTCCCTCCTATCCTCTCATATTCCCAATATATTTATATCACTTTTTAGGTTTCTCTGCACATTTGCCTAGGTCATGACCTAAGATCTCAGCTTCCGGTGACTAGTGCAACAGACCACAGTGGGAGGAGGAGCTGGGAATAGGAGCCTCCCCTCTAGCCCCTCAAACCTACTATTGGAGGAATGTTTAATTTATTATGTAAATGTTAAGTCACTCTTTCAAATTAGCCACTTGTCAATCTTCTTCTTTTTTTTTTTTAAATTAAAGTAGGAAATAAAATCTTCACAAAGGTTTCCAAAAAAATATTTTTCCTAACTGATCCCTAAAGCTATCCCAGTCAGGCAGTTGTAACTCATTATGACCCAGCAGTTAAGAATGCTTTTCTGTGATGTATTATGGCCTTAGGTGGGTGGGAAGATTTTCTGTCTGTCTGTACGTGGCAAGAGCTGCCTCTCTCAAGAGTAGTGGCAACCAGCACTCCTTCAGTGTGTGACTAATTCACGTGACTCAATCACAGTCTTAGGCTTTGTTGTGGAAAGAGTAAATTCCTGTCGGATTCATATTTTTTCTGATTGTTGTCCTAAAATATGATCTAAAAATTCAGTGAATAATGCTTTTAATCATACATGTCTTCCTTCAGTTATTTATTTATTTATTTTTTGAGATTTGTTTTATGGCTTAGATTATAATCTAAATTGATAAATGTTAAATTATAACATGCGCTTCAAGAGTATGTCTATGTTGTTGTTGGGGGACAATGTTGCAAAAGTGTGAATTACCTCATATTCTCAATATATTTACATATATACGAGCCTTCTATATTCCTACTGATTTTTTATTTGTTCTATGAATTACTGACAGGGGTTGTTGAATACTTCAACTATAACTATGGATTTGTGTGTTTCTCTTTGCAGTTGTAACAACAGGTTTTGCTTCACATATTTTGAAGCTTTGTTATAAGTACATAAACATTTAGGATTATTATGTTGTTCTGATGAATTGACAACTTTATCATATGAAATAAATTTATTCCTGGTAGAATTGTCGGCTTTGAAATTTACTTTGTTAGGTTATTAATATAGCTTTTCTACCTTTCTTTCTTTTTTAAAAATATGTATATATCTATATAAATATGTTATCTTTAATATGTATACAAATATAATGCACATATATAAAAGAAAATATCCTATGATCCAGGTGGTTTTATAAGAAATGCAAATTTACTTTAATATTAGAAAACATATTAGTGTGATTAGTTAACTGTATTTTTTCCTGGCTTTTTTTTTTTTTTGAGACAAGTCTCACTCTGTTGCCCAGGCTAGAGTGCCATGGCATCAGCGTAGCTCACAGCAACCTCAAACTCCTGGGCTCAAGCAATTCTCCTGCCTCAGCCTCCTGAGTAGCTGGGACTACAGGCATGTGCTACTATGCCCGGCTAATTGTTTCTATATATTTTTAGTTGGCTAATTAATTTATTTCTATTTTTAGTAGAGACAGAGTCTCACTCTTGCTCAGGCTGGTTTCGAACTCCTGATCTTGAGTGATCTGCCCACCTCAGCCTCCCAGAGTGCTAGGATTACAGGCGTGAGCCACCGTGCCCGGCCCCCACTTTCTTTTGATTGGTGTTAGCATGGTATATTTTTTCCCATCCTTTTACTTTTATTTTTAATCTTTTTCGTGCCTTTACTTGTAAAGCATATTTTTTGTAGGAAACATATAGTTGGGTCTTGTTTTATCCAGTCTGACAATCTTTGCCTTTTAACTGGGGTTTTTAGATCCTACTTACATTTAATGTGATTACTGATAAGGTTAGGTTTAAATTGATCATCTTGCTATTTGTTTTCTATTTGTCCTATCTGTTCATCGTTTCCCCCTCTTTTTCTTTTTCTGTCTTCTTTTAAATTGATCAAGTATTTTTATGATTTCATTTTATCTCCTTTGTTGGTTATAACTCTTTGTTATTTTAATGGTTGCTTTAGGGTTTATCATCTATATCTTTGACTCATTACAGTCTACATTCAAGTGATATTTTACCACTTTACATATGGTCTAAGAATCTTGCAATGGTATACTTCCATTTCTACCCTGGTTGTCTTTGTGCTAATCACACTAACCTTAGCACTTTGAGAGGCTGAGATTGGAGGATCACTTGAGGCCAGGAGTTTGAGGCTGCAGTGAGTTGTGATGCAGCCTGGGTGACAGAATGAGACCCTGTCTCTAAAAAAAATCAAGCAAACAAGCAATAAAAAAATCTTACATATTTATCTACATAGTTACCATTCCCAATGCCATAATTCCTTTGTGTGGGTCTATACAGTCATCCGTTGGTATATGTGGGGGGTTGGTTCTAGGATCCCCACGTATAACAAAAGCTGAACATACCTAAGTCCCACAATTGGCCATGTAGAACCCACATGCATGAAAAGTCAGCCCCTTGGTTATGTGGGTTTCACATCCTGTGAATACTGTATTTTCAATCCGTATTTAGTAGGAAAAGTCCATATATAAGTGGATCCATGTAGTTCAAACTCATGTTGTTCAAGGGTCAACTGTATTTCCATTTGGCATCATTTTCTTAAGACTTTCTTTAGCATTTCTTGCAGTGTGGGTGTTCTGGTGATGAATTCTTTCAGGTTTTTAAATCTAACTAAGTCTTTATTTTACTTTCATTCTTTGAAAGGTATTTTAGCTGAGTATAGAATTCTGGTTGAAAATTTTATAGTTCTCATCAAATCTGGAAAAATTTTGGCCTGTTTTCTCATACCTGATAAGTGGACAGGATGACCCTTAATGTATCCTTCAACTCAACGTTATTCTGTGTGTGAATATGGATAGTTAGGTGGAAGAGATAGGTAAGCACCATACAGAGGAGTTTGAATGTTATTCTAAAGGAATAAAAGGGCTTCTAACCAGAGAAGTGACTGATTTAGAAAGATCACTCTGACAGTTTTCATGTGAATTGAAGATATGAGATAAAAGTAATGACTATATTTATCAAGTACTCCCCCACACTGCATGTGTGTACATGTATTGAGCCATTTAATCTTCACAACCAACTCAAGAAATAGGTACTGATAACATCAAAGAAGAAAAACTGAAGTTTAGAGAGTATAGACAACTTGCACAAGAAAGAAGAATGTAAGTTGTGGAAACCAAAGCTGAGATTTCAACTCAAGGTAGTCTGAATTCAGAACCTGTATTCTGACTACTACAATGAACTGACAGATACTAGAAGAAGATGTTAACTTTGGAAGTATAGCAATAGATTAGGTCAGATGTGCAAGGATAAAGAAGAGGCAGAAATAGATTCGAAAGATCTTTAAGGGAAAGAGTTGTTGATTGGATGTGTGGCAATAAGCAAAGGAAAGGCAAGCAGGAGGCCAAGCTGATTTCTAGATCTCTGACTTGGACAACTTGGATGATTGGTGGTACCATCAGTTGAGATAAGGAGCACAGGAGATGGAAATAAGTTTTGACAAGAAATACAAGTCCAGTTTTTGACACACAGAGATTAGAATGTTTGGGGGACATATAGGTGGACCTGTCCAAAAGGTGACTGAATATGTAATCACAATACATATCTACCTTTGAGATTCATTAGTAAGTAGCAGGGACTTCTCAATCTTGGGACAATTGACATTTTGGAGAAGATAATTCTTGTGTTGAGAAGCTGTCCTGTGCATTGTAGGATGTTTGGCAGCATCCTTGGTCTCTACCCACTAGATGTCAGGAGCCCTGCCTCTGAATCCCACTGTGACATCCCAAATTCTCCACGTGTCCCCTGGAGGGAAAAATCTACTTCCAGTCAGTTGAGAACCACTGGCATATAAGTAGCATTTAAAGTCACAGAAGAGGAGAAAACTACCCAGTATAAGCGTACAGAGAAAGAAGAGAACGTGAGGACATAGCACTGGATACCTACATTTAAGTGATGGGCAGGGAGACCTTGAGCCAGAGAAATGGACTGGCTGGAGAGGCAGGAGTGGAAGAAGATTGGTGGAACTGAAACCATGGGGAGAGAGTTTTAAGGAAGGTGTGGTACACAAGTCAAATGACACAGGAAGGTCAGGCAAGATAAAGACTGAGAAGTGTCTGATACATTTGGCAATTAGATTGTAGGGGTCTTTATTGAGAGAAGTTTAAGTGGGAAGATGTGGGCAGAAGCCAGAATGCAGTAGCTTGGAGAGTGAGCAAAAAATGAGAAATTAGAAATGAGGAATGGACTTTGTTTTTTCTTTGAACTTGGCTCTGAATGGAATGAATGAAGTTCATGGTAGTTACAAATGGATGTGGGGTCTGGGAAAGCTTTATTTCTTCTTTTCTCATTCATTCCTTCTTTAATTATTTCATTTGTTTATTCCTTCCTTCTTTCTTTTCAGCCTTTCTTCCTCTATCCCTCCCTTCCCTTTTTCTTCTTTCTGTTAAGATAGGAGAATTTTGTAATCTGGAGAGAAAGGTGCACGTTGCTATTTTCTAAATGCATCATCATTGGGTTTACATGTTCCTTTGACCATAAATGCCTTCTCTCTCTTCCGGCTTAACAGATTGCTAGCCATTTTTCAAGGACCATCTCAAATGATACCTTTTCATTAAAAATTTCTCTGATCTTTCTCGACTGGATGAGATCTCTTCATCTTTCAAATACCAGTAGCAATTTGTCTTCTTTCTGGCTTGGTTATTGTTGAGATACTTGTGGTCATACCCTACAGGGTCCTCTCGGGTCCTAAGGCTCCATGACCTTGTGCCACACTTGAGGTGGGGAGAGGGTTCAGCCAGCCCGTCCGGTGTCTGGCACCTTCCAGGGCCTTCCACAGGCATTACCCAGGTCCTCACTTTCTCTGCAACCTTGACCTCCTTCCCTAGTCCAATAAAGGTCTGAATCACCACTGCTTCTTTACCATTTCTCAAAGGCTCTTTTCCTCCAGGACAATGAGTGCAGCTTCTTTAAAGAACTTGGGGTTTTTAAAAAGAAAGAAAGGGACTTATCTTGCTGGAAACCTTTGCTTTTCACTCTGTAACTTCTTACACATCCCATTATCATGGGGCTTGCTTGAAATGATTGGGAGGCCAAAGCCAAGCTAATATTTCCATACAGTTCCTTCTGTAAACAATAGTGGGTATGAAAAACTAAGGCAATAAGCTACTTTCAAAGAGCTATGGAGACAAGAGAAGCATTTCCTACTTTGAGGTTGTAGAGTCTGTGATTCCACTGCTGAGAGCAAATGCCCAGGTCCCGTGACACATTTTAGCAATGGGATCCCTTACGTGGGTCAGTTGCCCCCAGAGACCTTTAGGTGACTGAAGGCAAGACCACTCAGCCATAGCAACGTGATGTCACGTTTATGTCACATGAAAGTGGTTGGTTCTGGGCCCTGGATGTAAAATGCCACCACACTTTTGAGTTTGGGACTGAGATCCTTTTATGTTTCCAAAAATGATATTGGTCAATGGAAATATTACTCTGTGGAGACTTAACTTGGTGAGGTGCAAGAGTAAAGTTTTATTTTCTATTATACAATCACTGCTTTTGATTATCCTCCATTCTTCTTGCTCCACTTGGTAGCAGCAGATTTTTTTTTTTTTTTTTTTTTTTTTTGAGACAGAGTCTCACTTTATTGCCCAGGCCAGAGTGAGTGCCGTGGCGTCAGCCTAGCTCACAGCAACCTCAAACTCCTGGGCTCAAGCGATCCTGCTGCCTCAGCCTCCCAAGTAGCTGGGACTACAGGCATGCGCCACCCTGCCCGGCTAATTTTTTCTATATATATTAGTTGGCCAATTAATTTCTTTCTATTTATAGTAGAGATGGGGTCTCGCTCTTGCTCAGGCTGGCCTCGAACTCCTGAGCTCCAACGATCCGCCCACCTCGGCCTCCCAGAGTGCTAGGATTACAGACGTGAGCCACCGCGCCCGGCCTGGTAGCAGCAGATTTTTAAGACATCTTGGGCTGAACCTCTTTCTAGTCACTTCCAATTTATTTAAATTAGTCCAGTTTAAACTCTACTGTCACACCTCATTTAAAATATCCCCTCTCCCTCATCATGGGTGAGACTTCTGGCTGAAAGGACATGGGGGAGCATGGAAGGTATGTGTCTGCCTTTCTATTCCCTTCTATCTTCTTGTTTTGAGGGTCCAGAGACAAAGAGAAAGGGTGGAGAAACCATCACAATCTCCTCATGTTGGTTGTTGCTGCTTCTTTTGCTAAAATGGATGGGCCGTGAATGTTCTCTTTGTGGCAGGCATCCGAAGGCTGATCCTCTCATGGAATATTTAATGTCTTAGGAGGCTGCGTGAAGCTTCCTCATTATACAGTTCCCTTTTTTGGAAGGTCTGGCTCTCGCCCACCCTGGTCTGTCTGCCCTTGCTGCTGGAGTTCACTCACTTGGTGGACAGATCCTTAGAGGGTGGCACTAGCAGGGTGGCTTCCTCCCAGAAGCCTTCCACGAGAGCCACTCAACCCACAGGAAACCCAAGTGTCCATTCCATGCCAAGAATAGAAACTCATGCCTGTCACTGCTGCCCTTCTGTAAGACCTACCATTTTCTTCTGTTTTCTCCTGCTCAGGTTGGTAGTGAGAAAGTCATCAATTTCATCATTTAAGGATGCCATTCTTGATTTTTATAGGTATCTCTAATCCTGAGTGTCTCAATCTTGGCACTACTGACATTTTGGGATGGTTAATTCTTTGTCATGAGGGGATGTACTGTGTGTTATAGGATGTTTAGCAGCATCTTTGGCCTCTACCCACTGGGTGACAATTGTGACTACCTAAAATGTTTTCAGATATTGCCTCCTTGTAATAGGGTGACCAACTTTTTTGTTGTTGGGCCTGAAAGTCCCTTGCCCTTACCAGGTATGAAGAATAATGACTTCCTAAAGCTGACCACAAGCAAATCCCCCAAAACCATGAACATACAACCTTACATGGCAAAAAGGACTTTGTGGATATGATTCAGTATTTGAGATGGGACGATTATCCTGGATGATTTGGATGTGGAGCACAGAAAGTATGTGTCTGCCTTTCTGTTCCTTCCATATCTTTGTTTGGAGGGCCCTTGTAAACACAAGGGACCTTATATGAAGAAGGCAGCAATGTCAGAATCAAAGAAGGAGAGGTGACAACAGAAGCGGAGGTCGGAGTGATACAATTGCTGGTTCAGAGATGAGGGTGGCCCCGAGTCTAGGAATGCAGGTGGTCCTCAGAAGTTGGAAAAGGCAAGAAATGGATTCTGCCCTAGAGCCTCCAGAAGGAACACAGCTCTGTCAACACTTTAATTTTAGTCTAGTGAGACTTCTGACCTCCAGAACTGTGAGATAATACATTTGCCTTGTTTAAGGCCCCTATGTTTGTGCTAATTTATTACAGCAGCCATAGGAAGTTAAGGCACCCAGGAATGCCCTCAGTCCCAAGCAAAACCAGAACTGTTGGTCATGTTATCTGGGGGGCAAAATAGCTCCTGGATGAGTAACACTGTTCTAATTTTAGGAGTGATTTTATTGAGCCTTGCTCACTTAGCTTTGAGGAGGGACATACCCTTTTTTCCCCCTCTTCTTGTAGGATGGGGTGGTGGTGGGGAATTGCCTCTCACCACAGAAAATGACATTC
Source organism: Mirza zaza (assembly GCA_008750895.1). Lineage (NCBI taxonomy): Eukaryota > Metazoa > Chordata > Mammalia > Primates > Cheirogaleidae > Mirza > Mirza zaza. The sequence continues at coordinate 32,970 of VSMD01137621.1, read as the reverse complement.
CTCACAAGGGCAATTGCTCAACGTCTTCCTCTTACTTCTCCACTCACTGCAGCCTTTGGGAGGTGAGGGTTGGGGCCAGACGTTGGCGGTTGTGGGTTTTGTGGGGGTGTCTGACACAACTGATGCTCAGCTTCCTTCAGAATGTGGGGTGACTTAACTACTTTTTGTCCTCAGCTTTTGCCAGTTCCTTTTGCTAATTCCAAGGGAGAAGGAAAATCTTATTTAACTTTCCGTTAACCTCAGAAGTAACTTGGAGCTTGCAAAAACCAACTTCTGCTTTCTGATTGTCTATGAGTATGAGTAACAAGGTCTAATTTTAGTTACAACACCTCCATTTCCTATCTGTGGTGGACTGCTACATGTTCCCCAATACATGCTCTTCCATAGCAATAGAGTTTTGGGCAGAGTACATGAGCGCCTAGCTAAATAGTACATTTTCAAGCTTTCCTAGCAGCTAGCTGTTAGATAAGTGGCTAATATCTGGCCAAAACGATGTTAGTAACTTCTGGATCCTGTCCTAAGAAAGGAAGTGGATTGTGCTCTACTTCCTCATTTCACTCAGGTAGGAATGCAGTTAGTGAATTAGTTTTAATCAACAAATGAGACCAATATGCCACAGGTTGATAGAACCTGGATCCCTGGATGACCTTGTGGAGTAGAGTTTCCTCCCCACCCTTAAGTAAGATTAAGTTATGCATGTAGTAGAAAACCAAATAATTATTTGCTTCCCTAGAGCAGAGACCCTGTGCACTATTTTCTTTGTGTTCCTTAGAGTAGGGGTTCCCAAACACTGTCATGCTAATGATATCCTTGACGATATCTTCTGCTAAATTGAAATGAAAAAATAAAAATAAGATGTAGAGAGATACAGCAGCAGAGCAGCAGGACCATTTGGAGTTCAGTGCTCACATTATTATGCCAGCCCATAACCCTCTGGCCACCCAGTTCTTTGCAACAGCAAATGGTCAGTGATACTTCTCATTCTTTAAGACTTGGCTTGAACAGCACCTCCTCTATGTCATTTCTACCTATCACCCGGCTGGAAAAGAACTTTTGTTTCAATGTGCACAGCACTCTTTCAGTGTGATAGAGCTCCTCTAGATCCAGAAAGGAGAAGGAACTGAAAGGCAGAGACGGGCAAGTTGACCACACGTATGTCGGAGAGGCTTGCTCAAGCTCTGCAGTGGGCATGGATCCTGCACCCTGGGCACCATCTGTGTCTGTGGTGAATGTTTCCAAGGTTTGGATCCTGAACTATTATTTTTAAAATTTTTTTTATTTTTATTTTTTAATTGACAAGTATAAATTGTATGTATTTACTGTATACAACATGATGTTTGATACATGTATACATTGTGGAATGGCTGAATCAAGCTAATTAACATATGCATTGTTTCACATACTTATTGTCTTTGTGTTAAGAACACTTAAAATTTACTCTTTTAGCAATTTTCAAGTATATGACATATTGTTATTAACTATAGTCACCATGATGTACTGTAGATCCCTTGAACTAAATAAAAAAAATACAGCAGTAAAGAAAATGAAAAGTAAAAACACAGACTGGGAAATAATATTTGCAAAGCTTGTATTTGATAAAGGACTTGTATACAGAATATATGAAGAACTCTCAAAACTCAATGGTAGGAAAAGCAAACAACCCCATTTAAAAATGAGCGAAAGAATTAAACGGACGTTTCATCTTAGGAGATAGATGGGTGGCAAATAAGCACACAAAAGGATATTTAACATTGCCAATCATTAGAGAAATGCAAATCAAAACCACAAATACCACCAAACATGTATTAGAATAGTTAAAACAAACAAAAATCAACATTATCAAACATTAGCTAGAATATAGAGCAATTGGAATGCTCATCTATTATTGATGTGACTGCAAAATGGCACAGCCCTTTGGAAAACTGTTTGGGAGCTTCTTGTAAAATTAAATATATGCTTACCTTGTGACTCAGCAATTCCTTTCCAAGGTATTTACTCAGGTGTAATGAAAACCTATGTTCACATGACAACCTGTATGTGGGTGTTTATAGTGCCTTCATTCATGATCACCAAAAACTGAAAACAAACCAAATGTCTCTCAGCTGTGTAATGGTTAGAGAAAATGTGATACATTCGTGTAGTAGAATACTCTCAGCAATGAAAGTAATGAATTATTGATAGATATAACAATGTGGATAATTCTCAAATGCATTGTACTAAGTGAAGGAAGTCAAAGATCACATACTACATGATTTCACTTTATGAAATGAATGATATATGATAATCTTGCAAAGACAGAACTATGAAGACAGAAAACATCAGTGGTTGCCAGGATGGGAAAAGAGGTGAAAGTAACTTTTTAGGGTGATGAAACTGTTTTATTTAACTGTTGCATTGTGGTGGTGGTTACACAACTCTATATTTTTCAAAACTTGAAGAGCTGTACACTAAAAAGGGTAAAGTGTACTATATGTAAACCACACTTTAATAGAAGTATGGAAAAAAGAATAATGTATTCAAAAAATGAATTTTTAATAACACTATTCAATTTAAAACTGTTATATATTACACAGTTTGTAGCAGCAGGTTGAGAATAGTATGGTGTAACTTCTTTCTCTGCATCAACCAAAGTAGATCCTGAATTGAGACTTTGGCTTATTGAAACTCTGATATTTACAATTTACTCAAAGTTTGAACCATTTTTTCACAGCACAAAGACTAATGAAACAGCTTTTATTTATGTATTATGCCTCTGACTCAATTTCCAACCATTTTAAGTAAAACGAATATCTTATGACTTTCTAGTCCCAGTGACACTAATCAATTAAACTTCTCAATATCCCTGACTGTCCATATGTATTGCATAAGGAATCTAAGATTCAGAGAGGATAAAGGAGTTGCAAAGGCTCCACAGCAAGGGCCTCTTTTACTTTGATAAGGACTTGGAGGTTTCTAGCTCCCAGACTCATGCTCAGTCTACTAGGTCACTCTCTGAAAAAAATTCTGACATTAAAAAGATTGACTCATTCTGTAACCATGAGAATTGGAAACAACTACTGCAGTGTGCGTGTGTTTTTTTTTTTTAAGTTTTTATTATCCAGGCAATACATGTTCATTATAAAGAAATTAGAAAATATGGATAACCAGATATAAGGAACTACAGGCACAATATGGTTTATTTTAAATGCAGAAGAGAAAATTTGTTTTTATAATCACTGTGGGAGATTGTCCTTTCTACATTCAGAAGAGCACCAGGAAATTCTTTTTTCAGAGAGGGAGAAGTGAACGTTTTCTTCCTTTTCCCACACTAGAGCCTCCCCTTTGGCCTTTCAGAGAGGGAGAATCACTTCTCAGCTAGTGGCAGCCACGTGGCTTCCGGTCTAGGAGCTTTCCAGTGTCTTCATGGAGATAAAGCAAAACCATGGCTGAAGCCCAGACGAGGCCTGGAGACAGTCCCATGAAAAATGCACTCCATCCCTGAGAAAAACAAAAAACAAAAACCCGGCTCCATTCAACACATTATTCAAGATTCAGTGAACCAAGTGATAGGAAATAAATAATAATAACAGCTTTACCCTGGGCCAAGTAGTTACCATAACAATGCTATGTGGAAGGACAAATCTGTTTTGTATATGAAGATGCTGAGGCCATTTTTTTTTCACTTTTATCTAACATTTTTGTTTCAAAATATTTCAAACATACAGGAAAAGATAGAAAATAGTATAGTAAATACACATGAACTGGCCACCTTGCTTCAAAATGCCATAAAATTTTGCCATTTTTTGCTTCACATCTTTTTAAATAAATAGAGCAATAAAAATACAGTTAAAATTCCCTAAATGTTCCTCCCCATCTCATCCTCTCTCTCCCTTCTGACTCAGAGGGAACAGCTATCCTGATAGAAATTCGTATTATCTTTGTGCACATTTTTATACTTGTATGTAGGGATCTACAAACAATAGATAATATTTTTCTTATGACACTGAGAATTTTGAGAAATTAAGTAACTTGCCCAAGGACCCACAGCTAGCGAGTTACAGGGACAGAATCGGAACCCAGACATTCAGACTCCAGAGCCTGCTACCTTAACTGGTACTCTCTGAAGGGATACAATTCTTAAAGAAATTCTTAGCTAAAGAAAAAAACCTGGGGGTGGAGGCCAACAATTTAAAAACCACAAAAAGGACAAAGGAAAGATTAACGATCATCCATATTTCCACCACTAAGAATTAACCAGGTACCCTATTTGTTTTTAGGAGTTTCTAAAAAAGAAAAAATCACATGCTTACAATGAAGAACTCAAACAATGCAGAAATAAACAAAGAAGAATGTCAAGAAGTGTGACCCAAAGTGCCTACCATATTAGATAAATATCCTTGCAGACAGCTTTCTGTCTGTGTATTCAGATAGAGTGATGGGCACTTTACTTAGTGCCCCATCCTCATTTGGAACTCCTGTTCTTGTGACAGAGCATCAGTGTGTCATGGGGGAAGTTTTTTCTATTTTCCTCATTCTTCTTCTAAAATTCATGTTGGGTTCATTTAGAGTAGAGTCATCTTGCATCCACCTAGCCATCTTCCACCCATCCGTCCTTCCGTCCACCCAAACCTGCATCCACCATCTACGCACCCATCCTTCTATCCATCACCCGTGCATCCATTCAGTGCTTAGTGTGTATCAGATATTGTACTAAGTATTTGAGATAAAAAGTTTCTGGCACATGGTAGAAGAAAGCCTAGTGGGAAAACCCAGACACTTGAGAATAGTTACAGGAATTTAATAGTATCAATAAAATACAAGAGACTCTGCAAACACAAAAGTAAAATGACAATAATGAAAACTGATATCTATTGGTAAGTGATTGTGTCTGGCACTATTCTGAGCTCATTTTTGCACCTGAGGAAGTCAAGGAAGGCTTCCTGGAGGAAGCAGCATTTGAGTTGAATCATGAAAGATGAGAAGTCACTTAGCAGAGATTCAGGAGAGGAAAATATATCCCAGGAAGGAGGAACAACTTATCTCAAACTGGAAAGAGTGTGGTCTGAGAACTGTAAATGCTTTGTTGGGACTGTAACCAGTTTTGTCAGAGAGGGAAGTGGCAACAGATGAGGCCAAAAAAGTCAGATTATGAAGGGGCAGGTGAAAAATTTTAAGGAACTGCATGGCATAGTCAGATACGTGTATTATAAAGATCTCTCTGGCTGTAAGAAGAGGAAAGATTGGAGGAGAATGAGGATGCATGAAGGCAAAAGGACCAGTAAAAAAGATTCATGAATGCTGATCTAGCCAAGTACTGATAAAGGCTTGAATGAAGAGTGCCTGTAGGAACGGAGAGGACAGAGGAGATTTGAGAGATTTGGAGGTTAGGACCACCAGAGAGTAACTATGATAACACTAGGGAACATGTATTGAGCACTTTGCAGCTGCTCAACCACTTCCAGCATAGCTCTGTGGTATACACACCATCACCAGCCATATTTTATACAAGAGGAAACAGCTGTTAAGTAATTTGCTCCAGATTATATAGTTAGCAAGTGCTGGGCTCTACATTTGAACCCAGGTTCTCTGACTCCAGAGCGCATGCATTTGACCCTGGGTTGTGCTAACTCTCACCATTTTCCGTGGACCACATTTATGGAGGGAGATAAAGACAGAGACTCAAAGAACAACTGAATGTGAAAGTAAGAGGACAACGTCTACAATGACTGTGAGTTTCCTATATTGGACAAATCCTGGGAGCAACTGGACTTAGGGTCACATCACTGTAGTACTCTAAAATAAAAACATGAGGGTGTCTTAGCATACATGGAAAGCCACTGCTAAGCAAATAAAAAATCATTTCTTCGTTTTACTATTTGATGAAGAAGAAAATTTGTCAATGCTCATTGTGGCAAAGAATATCAGTCATCTCCAATATCCATTCTCACCTTCTTCTGTAGTGTTAATAAATAGAAGACATGATTTTTACATGTACTCATGGCCACCCAGAATATTATTTTTTCCCAGCTTTATGTGGACCACACGATTAAATGTAAGAGGAGGCAGGATAAACAACTTCTGGGAAATGGCTTTCCTATTCTTTTTGGCTGGAATGCTAACATGATGGCTGGAGCTGGAGCAGCCACCCTGAACCATGACGAGGAGCTAAGGATCGTAGAACAGTAACAGAGAAGGAGCCTGGGTCCTTACCACTGGTGGATGGAGGGATACATCAGCCCTGAACTGATGACCTGTGAATTTCTTTTTTGCAAGCAAGTGCCTTCTTGTTGAAGCCACTACCATTTTGATTTTTCTAGTACTTAAAGCCAATCCTAATCCTAACTAAAACACTGATTATGAAGTATTTCAGAAAGTATATTTTGCTAGAGCTTTTGTTTCACCATTTGTTTTGGGTGATGATATTAATTCATTCATTTGATGTTTATTTATAGTCACGTGGTATATAATAATGTTTTGGCCAATAGCAGTTGTGGTCTTATAAGATTATGTAAGAAACTGTATTGTTTCTATGTTTAGGTATATTTAAATACACAAACACCATTGTGTTACAATCGCCCACAGTATTCAGTAAAGTAATATGCTGTCCAGGTTTGTAGCCTAGGAGCAATAGGTTATACCATATAACCTAGGTATGTAGTAGGTTACACCATCTAGATTTGTGTAAGGGAGTCTTTGATGTTTGCATGACAACAATATCGCCTAGTGACGCATTTCTCAGAACATATCCCCGTTGTTAAGCTACGCATAGCTGTATTGAGTTCTTAATATTTGTTAGAGATTGTTTTGACATTGATGATTTAGCAGTGAACAAAACAGAAACTCTAACCTTTTGGAGCTAACTTTCAAATGGAGGAGAGAGAGAATGAATAAATATCTAAATATTTGCCCCCAGATCCTTATTGGGTTCTGCCAATAAGGGGCACCAGAGGGAACCTGGACAGCAGGAAGAGGAGGAAGGGACATGCAAGCTCTTTCCTGTTTGCCTTGCATAGCCAGCTTCACCGCATTCCTCTGGAAATACCAGCCCCAGCCCCAGGTGTCTCCGTCTTGGTTGTCTTAGCTCCAGCTTTGCAGGAATTCCCACCTCCCTGCTCCAGTCTTCTAAATTTTAATAATTCCCAACCTCATTCCTTTGCTAACCTCAGCCCTCAGGGTGAGAGCTACTTCCTGCAGTTGCCACATCTACGAAACCTTGGAGTTTCCTTTTTTGCATTTTCAGTTCTTCAGTACCCAGGAAGAAGCAATTCTTTACATTCAGTCCTCTCTATCCAGATGACTGGTGTGGGTTCTCACTCCAACCAGACCCCAACTGGTGCCAGGTGAGATTGTGTCACGGGTATCGAGACAGGAGGGTAATGCCCACAGGGTTGCAGGATGGATTCTCAAGGGGGCCTTCAGGGGACATTACTACCACATGTAGTAATCTGGCTTTTAGTTTGTTAGGCTCCCAAACTCAGTTTGGCCAGTGTTCCTGGAGACGGCCGGCTTCTCAGTGATGGGTCAGGGCAAGACAACCTGACCGGGGAGGTAGGTGTGGAGTATAAGCCCGATCACCGCTTTGTTTGATGGTGTGGGTTTGGGATGCCCACGCTCTCTGTTAGCCCTTCCCTCTCTTAGGCAAGCCCACAGAGGGATCCAGATGTGACCAAAGGATCCTCATCGAGAATGAAATCTGAGCAAAGGGCAAGGGGGTGGCCTTAGCAGGGAGGGGACCAGGTTATGGCATTCTAGCATATTCAACGCTACTAAGGGGCAGTCTGTCAAGTGGATCAGCACCCTCCTGTTCACTGGTGAGGACACCTCTCTCCTAGACAGAGACACAGACCCACGGACAATCTCTGGGTCCCTTGGGCTCCCTTTTTCTAGATTTCACGTAGGCCAATCCTTTTTTTTTGTTGTTCACGTGTCTTGTCCATACATGGATTTGACTACTGCTGTCTTTTGTGTTTAGTGAACACCAGATAATACTTTCTGTTCCTTTCATTCTTTTGACTTATCTTCTAAGGTGACTTTTACTGAAAATGAGTATCACTTAGTTAATTTGGCTGAGAGCATGTTATTTCCGAATCTGAGAGTGGTAACTCATTGTAACGCCTGGGAACGGGCTTCAGGTCACCAGACCTCTGAGGGAAGGACGTGGCTGGCATCGTAGTCAAGTGGAACACTGAGAAAATAGAGAGCAGAGACGGACATTCCTTGCTCAGGGGCGACCTCCCAGTTGGCTGGAGAAGAGAATTTATGTGGGACCTGCGGTGGGTGACTGATGCGGGCAGTGTCAGATTGTGGAAAACGTGGCATTCCAGGCTAAGGAGCTTGTACCTTATATAGACATTAGGGAACCAGGAAAATCCTCTGTGTGGGGCTTGGGGCGTTAGCATTGAACCCCAGCCTTAAGACTCTAAGGTCAGTGCTCTGCAGATGACCAGCCTGTAGGCAAAAGCCCTTCTTATGTTCTCTTTATTCTACTTTTCGTAAGACTTTACTTTCAGTAAAGATGCTGGGTGGAGCAGTACTTGAAGGGGTGAGCGGTTGGGGGTTGGTGGGGCTGAGGAAGCTCAAGGAAGCAGGAGCAAAAACACAAACATAAACCACAGAAGAGGAAAGTGAGCTATTGGTTATTATTTCCATTCCTGTGGCTCTGAAATGCTATCCCAATTGTGGGAAGCTGAGAAAGTCCACAGCAAAATAAAAGAGAAGCAGTCGCATTAAGAGTGATGTTCAGATGTTGGAAAACAGCTAAGGTGTAGACTTACGTTATGGAAATATCCTTAACCTCAACCGAATTCCAAGAACATTCTAAAAGAGAACGCTGGCAAAGCTGGCTTTGCTTTGTAGGGTCTTCGCCATTAGAGACCCACAAAATTGTAAACCTTGGAAACTGCTGTGCTTTAAAAAAAAGGCTTCTGAACCCTTGTCATTTAAAATGCATTTTTTCCAGCATCATTTCAAATGAGTCAAAACTCTCCCTCTTCTCTTTTTTTTCAGGCTCCAACTCCAAATTTAGACTAAATCTGTCTAAATCAGATTTCGAAATGATACATTTCTAAAGATGAGTATATATATATATATATATCTCTATATATATCCTAAATTTCCAAGCCTGTCTAATTTGCTGGGGTGCAAAATATTTGGGTGAAAACAACAAAATATAACCAAATGGTTTTTCTAACTCTCCCTGTACCACGAGCATCACTGGAGACGTGGCCACATTGTGTCTTTCCTGCAATGCCTCACACTTTCTCTTTAGTCACTAGAGTTCTCCTCCGAAGCCAACACTGCTGATCACTCCTTTTGGCCTCTACTGTTTTCTGCTGTGGTTTGCCTTGCTATGTCATGGGGCATCTGGTTCCTGTCACCATCCCTGCAGGCTCACTGATGTTTACGTCATTCCTTACTTTCCTCCTGCCCTGAGACAGCATCAGAACCTCTTCTCCAGCCATGTCAGAATGCTCATTCGACTTGGTCTTGGAGGTTTTCATAAAATCCCTCCATCAGGGACCCTGGCAAACGTCCTTCTGGGAATGGGAAGACATTGTCCCTTTACAGTAGAGTCCCAGCTCCAAGCATGGATGCTGTGAGGCTGAGGAATTCCAGGTCTTTAGGCCCTGCCAAGGAGGCCAAAGTGTGGCCTTTGTTCTTCTTTCTCCTTCAAGAGACTCAGACCAGGCGAGACTACCTCCCCGTCGAGCTGGGTCCTCGGGCCAGCCCCGTGCCCCGCTGCCTGCTGTAGCGGTCCTGGATGCCCACGATGGGCATGCAGGACAGGCATTGCCTTCAGTATAAACGGAGACACATTCACTCCATCCTGCCTTGGAGCTGGCAGGAGGCAGTCTGGGAGTATGCCATGGAAAGAAGAAAACGACCCTGCCAGACTCTCCAGTTTCCAAAGTTAAGAAGAGCTCTGCTGCCCCAGAGCTGCCTGCCTCCCAAACAGCCCGCAGAGATGGCTCCCTGAGAGAGGCTGATTGCCGCGGAACGCGCAGGAGAGCTCCTGGGTGCCAACGCCACTGGCCTGTTCCGGAATATCCTTTAGCAATTCCTTTTAGGGAAATTATGTGCCGGGGTTGTAGAATTGAAGAAGCCTATTAAGTCACCCTGTATTTTCAGGGCAGAGGAGGGACTATTTTTTTTGCCATTTTGGGGAAACTTTGTTCATGCCATTCCTTTGGAATATTCTGTCAATCTCCATATGTTGACATCCTACCAACCCCTTATGGTTTGCTTAACATGGCACTTCTCCTTGAAGACTTTGCCAGTTCTTGCCCAGCTTACCTCCTATACACATCTTTCATATCATAAATTACTGCAAAGTGGTGACTGGCAATCTTGGCTTCCACAAGCACCACTATAACATTTTGTGCATAATAGCTGCCAAATTAAATTGAGGTTTCTGTGTCTGCATAGTAATACGAATTTGCTACATTTAAGCAAAATTTTTGTTTTGATATAGCTACCTGATTTATTTTTAATTAAAAAATATCTGTTTTTCTGTAACAATTCTAAAATGACTCCTTTTTCCTAATAAGTAACAATATTTTAACAGCTCTGAAAATTAGACATCATTATCAAAACTTCTCAGCATGTGCACTTTGTCTAAATTCTGGAGGAAAAAACACATTATTGAAATTTGGTCAATTGAATGCTCCTTCACGAGAGTTTATTTAACTCTTTTTTAATTTCACTTTTTTTTTTTTTTTGAGACAGAGTCTCGCTCTATTGTCTGGGCTAGAGTGCTGTGGCGTCAGCCTAGCTCACGGCAACCTCAAACTCCTGGGCTCAAGCAATCCTCCTGCCTCAGACTCCCAAAGTAGCTGGGACTACAGGGATGCACCACCATGCCCAGCTAATTTTTTCTACATATTTTAGTTGGCCAATTAATTTTCTTTCTATTTTTAGTAGGGACGGAGTCTCACTCTTGCTTAGGCTGGTTTCGAACTCCTGACCTTGAACAATCCGCCCACCTTGGCCTCCCAGAGTGCTAGGATTACAGGCATGAGCCACTGCGCCCGGCCTATTTAACTCTTTAAAAGAGCATTAAATTCAGTTTCTTTTTTCTCTTGGATTTAATCTTCACATACAGGGCAAGTTCATGGTGGGGGCTACCAGTTGTGTTGAAGATGACAGATATGATGTGGATTTGTTGCTTATTGGTGTCCTGTTGTTTTTTCTAAATGGCAAGGATTTTTATTCAGCCAAGGTACATAGTACTCTGAAAGTCCCTGCCATTAGCTCTAGTATTTATTTTGCCAGGTGACAACTCTAGCATGTGAGATTTTTATGCAGAAAAGCAGATCTTATAATTGCTGACTTAGATGCTTGACATTAAAGTGTGGCCATGACTTGTGATCTTCTTTGCTTATGTATATATGAAACTTCTCTGATACAACTTTGGACACTTTGTTTTTTCTTGGAGACGGAGTGTCACTCTGTAGCCTGAGCTAGGTTGCAGTGGTGTCATTGTACGTCAGTGCAACCTCCAATTTTCGGGCTGTAATGATCCGCCTGCCTCAGCCTCTGGGGTAGCTGGGACTATAGGTGCACGCCACCACACCCAGCAAATTTTAAAATTTTTGTAGAGACCGGCCTGACTTAGGCTGGTCTCAAGAGATTGTCCTGCCTTGACCTCCCAAAGTGCTGGGATTACAGGCGTGAGCCACCAAACCCGGCCAAATTCAGACACTTTAAACATTTATCCACATACTTTCACTAGAACTAGTTCCCTTAACTCCCTATTTCCTGGTAAATATGACATTTCTTCAAGGAACAGGGACTTTGCTGGGCTTCATCCCGATACTTAAGATCACATTTAAATGGCCTTTGACAAGCAAAGTTCCACCTGCTCAGAGACAAGAGGCTTGACTTGAACTGGGGTCTTTGGAATTTGGAATTTGGATGCAAAGCTACCGTAGGGACGCTAAATTCATTCCCCATGGGTTGATAAAGTAGCCTGGGCTGTGCACGCAAGAGAGGGCCAAGCTTGATTCATGTAGTTGATTAGAAGTTATTTTAGCCTGGAAGCTACTGTGTCTGGGCTAGATCAGTTTAACTTAGTCGTTCTCTGGGGGAGACATAATCCCTCCTTTCTCTTTTTCCTTCTTTCATCAACAGTCAGACATCCATGGGCTCTTGTCCCCCCGGACATCAGTTAGCTATCATAAAGTATAATTTGGAGCTTTACCAATGCTGTCAATACGCCGTGGGATTTTGTCATCACTTTACTATTGGTTAAAATCCCTTTCACTTATGGAGACTTTGCCTGCTTTCATCTTTGTGGTTGCCAGACTTGTAATTTGTTTTTCTGTTTAATAGAAACCTTAGAATCATTGGTATAAAGTAAAATATGCTATGAAAAACACATGCTTTTTAAAATAGCTCTTTTCGTCTTTAAAAATGAAAATACTGTGCTTTCATCTGTTCCAGTACCAGTAAATTCATATTCTATAGCATCACCTTTAAACGCAACATAATTAAAAATTTTTGTATACTGCCATCAACTGTCTGAAACTACTTTTATATGCCTCTTCATTTGCCTTTATACAGAAGAGATGTAGGACAAAACATTCATGCAGCAAAGAGGACACTGTGAAAAATTTCAAAAATTTAAAATGAGATAGAAATGTGGAAGAACCAAAATGTGGTAATTCTTTTAAAATTCTTGCCTTGCCTTCCTCAAATTAAAAAAGGCCCCTTTTGAGAAAGTGGATGATATGAGGCCTCTCCATTGATCTAATTAGAAAGTAAATTCAAGTTCAGAACTGCAATTAAACATGACTTAAATGAAAAACTTTCAACCTGTTCAAGAGTAAATATAGCTTCTAAATTTCTAATTTTAATATTTCAAAGCTCTAAAAATAGAAATAGATGGCCATTTACAGAACTATTTGGAAATTATGCATTCATGTGGGAAATAAAGATTTTGTTTTAACTGAGGAATAACATGCATATAGTAAAGTTCGTAACTCTTAATTGCAGGTCAATAAATGTCTTTCATACGTCTACACCTGTGTAACTACCAGTCGGATTGAGATAGAGCACATTTTCAGCACCCAGAAGTCTCCCTCATGCCTCTTCTTGGTAAAAGTCACAGCATTGTCCCGCCCTGTCTGGGTGACTGTTATTCTGATGTCTATTACCATAGCTCAGCTTTGCTCACTCTTGCTCTTCATAGATATGGAAACATACTGCGTGTGCTATTTTGTGTCTGGCTTTTCTCAGTGAACTTGTTTGTAGGATCATTTGTGCATGATGTGTGTAGCAACAGTTTATCTTTTTTTATTCTCTGTGATCTTCTGAAAGATAGGTTTCTGCAACGCCTCTCTTCCTGGAGCGATATGCACAAGGAGCAATAACAAACAAAAATCAGCTTTACTTTATCATTAACGGAGCATGTGCCCAGTAAGACCTCTTAGCCCACAGCCCCGCTCCAAAGCAGAGCTCTGAGGAGTCTGAGCCAGAGCACACGGTGGCTCAGGAGAGAAACTATTTCAGCTTCTCTCCTCCCACTGCAAACCCACAGCTTGGATTTGACTATCACCTGGCCAGCCACATGGACCATGACCCAAATGCTCTGGCAAAGGACAGTGATGTTGGCCTGTCCTGGAGAATGGGTCCTGGGCCTGTTACCTCCCCCTTTTATGTGGAAACAAAAATGTCATAAAGGGGAACTGCATCTGACATTTTAAAATCCAGTGATCTCTCCCCAGAACAAATGTGGCCTGGTCAACGTTCACGTTTGGAAGCTGTCTCAGCAATTCCGTGTGAGGGTGATTGAGAAAGAGGGAGATAAAGAGGCAAAGGTCAGGGGAGCCCGGAAGTCCCTCCCTGGCTCGTGTAACCCTATGTCGTTTACACTCATTTTTTAAAAAGAGTATACATTCTGTGACTCTTGAATGTAGAGTGAAGTGTTACCTCTTACACTTTCACAGAACCTGAGTCCTGGGCTGTAGTGGGGAAACCGAGGCTGCGAGGAGGGCCAGGCTGAGTCCAGTCCTGAGGCAGATGAGCTTCAGGGCTGCTTTGGGCCGCGCGCGCTTAACCCCTCTCATTCCTCATCTGCAGAACGTGGTGGCCGGGCCAGTGGGCCTCCGGGCACATGGGGAAGCTGTAAAGACGGCGGATTACAGGCCATGCAAGACAGTGCCTTTTACATCTCCGTCCTCTCCCCCACCCTTTTTTGATTTTGAGCATCTGTGAGACCTGCTAATTCTTCTGGAGATTTCTGAATATCCTGTGTTTGCCCAGGTTGGGCAGTGCTAAATGTCAGTTCTGACTGTGCAGCTATTAACTGCATGCTAAGGATCTTGTTTTAATGTATTCAAATGAGGTAACGTGGAGATGAAACGTTCTGAGAGATGAGTTGAGACAGAGTGGCAGGTTTAAGCCCCCTAACATGTTATGTATTCCTCAGAGAGTTGAGTCTGCTTCCTTAGGCTTAGCAGAGCCCACACCATGCTGCGTGTGTGTGTGTGTGTGTGTGTGTGTGTGTAAGGGAGAGCTAGGGACAGGCTTTCCATGTCTGCACTGTGGTCACATGTGGTCAGCACTTCTAGGGCCATTTATGGCTTTCCAGTGGTACATTTTCTTGCTTTTTTTTGGCCACTTTCCTGAAAAACAGGCTGTGTGCTCGTCCCGCTCCGCCTGCAGCTAGGAGATCAGTGCTACTCAAACTGTAGGGGAGTCATCACAGGAGCATGTTGAAATGCAGATCTCAAGCTCTGCTCCCGGAGATCCTGACTGAGAAGGTCTGGGGTGAGCCCCGAGGATCTTCGTGAGTGATGAGTACTATTGTTACTAGCATTATTGACATAATTATAATTATTTGCATTATTGACCAGATTCTGGGACTGGAGGTTCATGGACCACGCTGGCTCACTCTGGAAGCTTCTGGAAGCCCTTTGAAAGCCTGGCGGGCTGGCCTCCTTCAGCGGCACTCTGTCCATGCGCTGTGGGTTGTCAGTGGGGAAAGAGCAGAGTCATTTTAAAGAAACATGGATCCTAGGCTCTAGCATACATTTTTCCTATCTGGCAGACAAAGTTTATGACTACTATGCAGACAGGTGGGTGCAGGATACCACATTCCTAGATTCCCAGAGAGGAGGACACTTTTTTCCAAGAATGTTATCGGGTGGAAATGCGAAAAATTCACACAACTGCCAAAACAATGGGTCTTCATGAGCCCAAATATTCTGAATATTTGAAACCATCGGAATGACTTATTAAACTTTTCACTTTCCTCAGATGTGCTCGCTGGGTGTTGTGCAGACGTAGACCTCACAGCCAGGACGCTGTCTGTTGAGAGGAGGATTCAGTCTCCACCAAACCCAACCCCACTTGTTTTTCAGCAACAAACCACTCTGACTGTGGCAATTTTCATAGCAGGAAAAATTTTAGATGGTTGTGTGGTTTCTAGCTTTACTCTTTTCCATTTTACATGTGAAATGTTTGGGATCAGATTGGTTTTCTTTCAAACTATGGTCCAAATTAATTTATACTGACGATTAAAAAGAGAGAGAGAAATTGCTACCTTTCAGAGATTTTGACCTCAAGTCCTCTGATATTTGAGACACATTTTTTTTATTCCCTGGGTTGCAACCCTTCAGTAGCATGTAGGCGAGTTTCAAGGAAAGGAAAGAGTAATGAAAAATCTAATATAAAGGCTATAATTTTCTAAAGGAGACTGTTTTTTATTAAGATCAAGTGTATGTCAGTTATCTTATATTTTGGGAACATCTACTGAATGTGGGTACTGTAGTGGGTGCTTTTCCGTGTGTGGAAAATTATATCGAGTGTAATCAATTTTTCTAGTTCAATAAACATTAAAAAGAAGGGAAATGAAATATTTCTATATCTCATTAGCATAAACAATACAAGAACCCTGACCCTAGAAGGCTTGGGCTTAGCCCTGTCTCCACGGGCCTTGTCTTCTTCACAGAAAGAATTCGAAGAATCTTTGTCTTAAGTACCACGTAAAAAGCTTGTGAGAATCAAATGCAGTGAGATACGGGAAGGAGGTTTTTTTTTGTTTGTTCGTTCGTTTGTTTTAAGAGACAGGGTCTTGCTGTGTTGCCCAGGCTGGAGTGCATTGGCTATGCACAGGCACAATCATAGCTCTACAGCCTTGAACTCCTGGGCTCAAGTGATCCTGCTGCCTCAGCCTCCTGAGTAGCTGGGACTATAGGTGCATGCCATCACACCAACGATGTGGGAGTTTTATCAAAGAGTAAGAGCAAAATTAATATAGTTTACAATCATAATATAATACAGGGTTTGAATATAGTTTGCAAACATTAAATTCTAGATGCAAGTAGAGCATTCCAGCCTTAAAATTCCAATTTATTTCCTTTATTTCAATTCCCTCCAGTAGTACAACAGAATTATTATATTATTTTGACATGAAGTCTCTATTATATTTTGAGATGGATTATTTGTATCATTTTGAGATGAAAACTGTACAGATGTTTCATCTTCCTTTCCACTTCTTTTTCTTTTTAAAATCTTCTTTTCAGCAGTAAGTGGCATGTGTCTGGAAGTCTCAGCATAATGTGGGTTTTCACATACTCGTTGGTCAGACAGTTAAAGGTACAGTGAGCTGTTCTCCGAGAGCTGGGGTGGAAGGAGTTAGCCGCACTCACTCGTTAGCACCCAGAGAACAGGGGCCCAGGACACACTCTTGCTCTCCTTTTTCCTGCCCCCTTGGAAGTGCACCCAGGGTTTGACTACAGTAATAAATGTGGTCTGCAGTACCTGTCTGGTTCTTCTCTCCCTTTCCAAATTTTAAATCCGACATGAAGACAGAGGCAATCCTAAATGTAAATACGAGTTTTTGATTACTTAAAAATATTCCTTTTCTTTGCTCTCTCTGTCTCTTGCTCATGTACACAGCACCTTTGTGTAAATACATGTGAAACATCAAGGCCCATTGAAAGAAGAAAGAAATGACATAATTATGATGTCCAATGAAGCTGAAATATAAACACTTCAGGATTTATTAGATTTATCAAAGAGGCTAGCATAATTTTATTCCTTAGGTGCTTTTCATGTTTACAGAAGTAATGTGGTAATCACAGAAGATGTGATAAATATGGAAACACACAGAGAAGGAGCAAATTGCACTTTATCTACTCTTCAGAGATGACCCTTATTAATATTTTTAGAATAGCTTTCTAGTCTTATTTTCTTTTGGGGTATGTGTATGTATGTATGCATATTCCTTTTTCACATATTTAATATTATATGTAATTATGTTGGTTTTTTTCCCTCTCAAATGATAAACATTTATTTATCATCATGTTAACAATAAACATTTATTTAACGATAAACATCAGAGTTCTGAAGGCTGGGAAGTTCAAGATCAAGGTGCGGGCAGATTTAGTTCCTGGTGAGGGCCCTCTTTCTAGCTTGCAGACTTCTTGCTGTGTCCTTATCTGGTGGAGAGAAAGAGCTCTGGTGTCTCTTTCTCTTCTATAAGGGCAATAATCCCATCATGGGAGCTCCACCCTCATTATCTCATCCAAACCTAGTTACCTTCCAAAGGCCTCACCTTCAAATAGCGTCACATTGGGGGTGAGGGTTTCAATATATGAATTTTAGGGGGACATAAACATTTAGTCCATAACATTCTGCCTTGGATTCCCACCCCCCAAATTCATATCCTTCTTGCATGAAAAATACATTCATTCATTCCATTCCAACAGCCTCAAAAGTCTTGACTTATTCCAGCATCAATTTTGAAGTCTAAAGTCCAAAGTCCCACCTAAATATCATCTAAATCAGATATTACAATTATGTTTTATAGCTTGAATGTCGTAGAGTCTATATTTGACATTTCCCATATCATCAAGCGTTCTTGGTAGTACATACCCTGAAACAGAGTAGGTGTTGAGTAAACATTTGCTAAGTTAATAAATAGTTTTTAATGGATTTATGGTGTTCTATCATATGAAAATACCATAACTGATTTCATTAGTCGACTCTCTGGTCATTTTTAAAGCAGAAATATCATGGGTGAAGTGAGAGGTTATTCATATAACTATGGCCACACTGTGGTGGGAAGAGACACCATCTGGAGAGAAGGCGGGAAGTGGGGTGACACTCTCTGTGGGGCAAGGCCTGGGGGAAGGAATATGGAACTCCCAGTAATGACCATGAACTTTGTGCCTGAACTCTATTTCAGTTCACTCAGAGACTCACCTATTAAACCTGGAATAATGTGGAAAGAGGGCCCTAAAGTGAGTTCAGAGATAGTTATGTGGCCTGAGTCAGCTAATGAGAATGCTTTCAGCTGCAAGAAACAGAAGCTCAACCTAAACTGGCTTAAACAATAAAAATGTACTGAATCACATGAGTGAAATTTCAGAGATTGGTCAGACTTCGGCTCAACCAAGCCTTCTGCCTTATTTTCCTGTGATCGTCCCAGCTTGTCACTCCTCTATGGACTGA
This sequence comes from Mirza zaza, assembly GCA_008750895.1. Lineage (NCBI taxonomy): Eukaryota > Metazoa > Chordata > Mammalia > Primates > Cheirogaleidae > Mirza > Mirza zaza. The sequence goes on along the minus strand of VSMD01137621.1, from coordinate 14,532 downwards.
TTTCGTTCTTGGGCTCATTCTCCTAGAGGTCCACCAATAGGTGGCTGCTATTGGTCATCAGAGCTACATGCTCTGTTTATACACAAAAATGTATTCATAAGAAAGGGAACAGGAGAGCATATCTTGGCATATCTTATAACAGAAAGGAATACTTTCCCCTGAAGACTCCAGCCAATTTCTTGTATGTTTCATTGGCTCCAATGGACCTAGACATCTCCATTCCTCAGCCCGTTGCTGACACGGGGGATGGGAATGGTATGACCACGATTAACTCACGCTAACCAGCCAGGATGAAGCAATTGTTGGTATGTGTAATACATGTCCGGGTGACAAACAACCACAAAACCCTAACAATAAGCATCTATCTAGCTCATGTGTCTGTGTCTTAGCTGGAGGTCTGCTGGTCTAGGCTAGGCTCCCTCTGCTCCACGCAGCTTCTCCTCCTGGGACCGAAGGCAAGTTCTTCTCATGGTGAGAGCAGCAGAGAAAGAGGGCAAGTGTAAGCCCACAAGAGCCCCTGAAGGCTTAGGCATGGAAGTGACGCAGCATCTCTTCTGTCTCATTATATTGTCCAAGGTAAGACACATGGCTAACCTCAAAGTCAAGAGGAGGAGAAATACACTCTGACTGGTGGAGTAATGCCAAAATCACATGGCAAAGGAAGTGGGCAGTACTAAGACTAGGGTCAGGGATGTGAACATTTGTCTTCAGTGAGAAGCTTTAGGGGGAGCCAAGATACTTAATCAAGATAAATAATATTTTCATAAAATATTTTTTAAAAAATCACAATTAATGCAGAAACATTTGTGATGAAAAAAAACCCCCAACATTTTAAATAAAGACAGGATCAGGATAGGGAGGGGTGAAGAATTAGGGCCAAGAACTCGATCTAGTGTAGGTCACTGACCACAGTGCCCCTTTGCTGCTTGTTTCCTGCTAGGTCTGTCTGCACCTCAAGTATCTGTTTATTCTGGAAGTCTCTAAGAAATTGAGTAGAAATAATCTCAAGGAAACACCCTTAAGAATAAAATATTTCTTAAATTGTTTTGGTTAAAAAAAAAAGAAGACAAAAGAAAAGAAAATAAAGTTCCATTCAATGGTTCTTTTACATTAATTCATTTCTTGTTTTCTAGTGTAAGAATTGGCACAATTTCCATAAGAATTAGAATTAGTAAGGTATTTCTAGAGACTGAGATTCAGAATACTTTTAGATTTTAATGCAGTGCATGTTTTGACAAAGTGCAGCTGAAGTCTTTTTGGATCCGATCACAAGTTATGCTATGGGTGCTTAACTTTTTATAAATGAGATAGGCTTAGGAATTCAAGAGCGTCCATTCGTGTGGGGAGGCCTTTCTCCTGTCTCGTTCGGTGAGTGATGTGCTAATCCCAGCGCTGAAGATGTTGGCGGAGAGGACGGACTCCTGAAGCTCACGGGACCGGTGTGTGTGGAGCTGCCATGGGTCTGTGCGCTGCTACAGAATTATGCAGGAAACAATTTTCAAGGAAACAAGAAGGAAAACATTATTGGATCCAAAAGTCTATCATTTTTTTTTAATTTAAAAAAAAGCAAATCTCTTCTCTAGCTTGAAATGCTAGAGCTACAATTTATTTCTTCTTGAATTTGTCCCAGTGGGAATCATAGTCTGGGTCATATGGGGTGACAGCCACCTTCCCACCTTAGCTGATACTCCCCCAGAATCCGGCTGCTCCCAGAGACTTATGGAAAGGAGGGGCAGGGTGAAGGCTGGTGCCCAAACAAGAAGAAACAGGAATCTTTTCATGTGGTGAGAACCGACCCACGCTCGCTGAACTATTCGCCTCAACATATCCTGACGAGGAGTCTGAGATGTCCCTCCAAGGAAGGTGCTGCATCTCCAGGAGGCACAACTCAAAAGGCCGATGTGCCAGGAGAAAGCGTTACCTGAGCAAGCGACTGGCTCACGGCGACAGAGCTGCACATCCAGTGGGATTTAAAATGGAAACAGGGCCGGGCGGGTGGCTCAAGCCTGTAATCCTAGCTCTCTGGGAGGCCGAGGTGGGCGGATCGTTGGAGCTCAGGAGTTCGAGACCCCATCTCTACTATAAATAGAAAGAAATTAATTGGCCAACTAATATATATAGAAAAAATTAGCCGGGCATGGTGGCACATGCCTGTAGTCCCAGCTACTCGGGGGGCTGAGGCAGCAGGATTGCTTGAGCCCAGGAGATTGAGGTTGCTGTGAGCTAGGCTGACGCCATGGCACTCACTCTAGCCTGGGCAACAAAGTGAGACTCTGTCTCCAAAGGAAAAAAATAAAAAAATGGAAACGGAGAAAGGGAGAGTATGAATCCTTGAAGAGCCGGTGCAAGCTGGATAGTTGGGGGACAGGAAGTACCACCTGGAAACAAATGTGAGAATGAGTGATGTTTTTGGAGAAAACTATGAGGAGAGGCAGAAATGAAACCAATGGTTCCAGAGGCCTCTATGTCGGTATCTTAAGCGTCAGTATTAAGTGAATTTCGTAATGTAGGGTGGTACTAGGATTTCCTAAGCATAACCAAGATTTGGAGCAACTGCAGCAAAGGAAAGGATAAGCCTAATCAAAATCAACATACCCAATAAAAATAGTCAGCTAGCGTGATGCTTTGTAAGAATTCCCCCTAAATTTCCCCTTTAAAATCTGTTTTATACACAGTCTTAAGAGTTATCTCTTTTCTAAAACACAGATGTAATGATACCATTTCGCTGATTTAAAAAAGTTTGGTGAATTCTCACTGTCTATAAACTAAAGTTTAGAGTTCCCTGCATAGCATAAAATGCTCTTTAAAATCTGGTTTTATCCTGCTTTATTTACCATCGAAAATAAATATTTACTGGGGGCCTACTCTGTGTGTTCAGGATTTTTATATACTGGGGAACAAAAAGCCACCCCACGCCCGCCCCATGCCTGCCCCCGCCTTCCATACTGTAGCCCTCATTACCTCCACATCATGCCCTTCCCATCGAGTTTTACTCATGTAGTCTCCTCTGCCTTGGAGGCCCTTCCTGCCCTTTGCCAGGGAACTCCTACACATCCTTCAAGACCCAATTCACATATTAGCTTTTCATCATAGCCTTCTCTCACAGGCCATGCAGAAATAATTTCTCCCTTCTCTGTTTTCAAAGAGCTCATCGTTCCTACACCAAGCACAGGACTTAGAATTTTGTCATTATTACTAGTTATTTATCCATCTCTGGAATTAGTTTGTAAGACCAGTGGTAGAGCGAGGGCCTGCAACAGAGTAGAGAGTTACTGACTGACAGTAAATGAGGGAAGAAATGAGGGGAGGAGACACACATCTGCACAGGAAAGCACAAACCTGAAACCAGGGCACTGGGTGAACGTGGGGGTGAGGAGCAAAGGGTAGAAGTAGGAAGGAGAGGCTGTAGCACAGCAAAGTTTGGAACTAGGTGAGCAATGAGAATATTAGAGAAAACAGAGGAAGGAATCTTGCAAATATGGCTGTGCACCGCCTTCCCCCGCCCACCCCGTCCACCCCCGCCCTTCCTCTGCTGCATAATTTGGCCTGTGTGTGTACATGTGTGGGGGACGGGGTGAGCAGGGGGAGAGGGCCGCCCCATATCCTCAAGGAGGCAGAACTATGGCAAAAGATGAATGGAAGTGGTCGTGGCTGGGCGTGGGGATACGACTGCATCTGTGATGAGGCAGAGGAAGTAGCCGGTGCCCCAGACGCAGATCACAAAACAGGCCCAGGGCCAAGGGGGAGCAGCCCGAGCAGCTGGTCAAACGCAGCCTCACTGGACATGAGCCCTTTACAGCAGGCCTCCAGAAAGCTCGTTTCCCAGAGGGCACGGAAACAACTAGGGAAACTGCTCCCTTCAGTAAATTTTAATGGTCGAGGCAGAATTCGAGTGCACACAATGCTACTGATGTCACCTTGGGAGAAAGGGTGTGGTGGCCGGCGAGGGACACTCGGACCTGTACGGTTGTCTCTCGAACTCTAAATTTGTAGAATGTCGATTTCTTAAAATTCAGGATGGACCTAATTTTGTGGCCCAGGATTTGGGATGAGAGCGACCCTCATGCGCTCATCCCTGGGACTCAGATTGTGTCATTATGTGAAACTGATCTTCTTGAAAATAGAAGGGAGGCACCTGCCTCGCCCTCACCCCTCACAGAGTTTCTGTGGCGGGAGCTCTCTGATGAGCTCTAAATCTAAGGGGACACTTACAGAGCTGATGAGTAAAGGGTATAGTCAAGATGAAGACAAGTAAGGAATACACATTGCCTGAGTAAGGATTGTGTCAGAGGGGCCCACGCCTAAAAGGAGCTGCAGGTTGTGAATGTGGCTGAGGACCCAAGAGAAGACTCTTACAGTCATATTAAGTAAGAAGATCAAGGGAATGAGAGAGCTGTTTGGGTGACAAGAGAACCCAGTGGTTGCGAACATGGGCTTTTACGGCTGGGGTTCCTGATCTATGAGAGAGACACTTGTGGCACCTACCCTGTAGGGTTGTTTTGAGAATTAAACAGGATAACGTTTGCGAAACACTTGGAACAGCGTCGAGCCTCGGCAGGCCATCTGTGTCCTCACGTGTGTCCTTATGTGTGGAGCAGCCTCTGTGCTGGGCACCGGGGACGTGGTGTGAGTCACACAGATGACGTCCCGCCCTAGGGACCTCACGCTTACAGGGGCACAGTAGGGGCACGCTGACAGCGGGTGACCTGTGGGAGGGCGGGGGGAGGGGAGGCCAGCCTGAGCGGCAGGTGTTTAAACCCAGACGGGTGGACGGGCAGGTGGGTGGCGAGAGCGGAGGAGCAGCAGGAGCCGAGGTGAAGGAACCGAGAGTCAGGCCCGACCGCTGGGCAGGGAGAACCTCGGCAAGTGGCTCGGAGGAAGCAGAAGTCTGGCACTTTCCATTTGTTTCAGTCTTCCTTGCCCACAAGCATCAGTGTGAGACTGAAAAGGTCTAAATATCAGAGCAAGGGAATCAAAAGAGCACCCGGTTCTTCCAAATGGAGCCGGCCCTTCCACCCGAGCCGTGGGCTCCGCCTCACTCACTCTGACCATCCCACGTTGACGGTTAGCGCTTCATGATCCAGTCTGGGAGCACCTGCTGTGGATGTGGGGTTCCTTTGACATTTCAACTTCTATTTTAAAAACTCATGGTCAAGCAGAAACAGCATAAGAACTCTCAGTGGTTTTAGAAAAAGCTTTGTTTCAATGGTATAAAGTAGGTAGGTTGAGGAAATCATCCATGAAGATGGAAGTTTACACTTGGAGGAAATTGTTTCATGCAATCTGCAAGGGACACGGCGTCCTGGAAGAAGGAGGCCACTGAACACAGTTGACATTTCAGGCCTGGACAGACCCTTTACTTTTAGGAGCAAATTCCAGGGAGTCATTTCCCTAAAAGGTAGGAGTGGCTGTTTAGATAAATCTTAGTCACTACTTCCACTTCCCAAAGGCAGAGGAAGGATGAATGGACAGACAGAGACTTGCTTGAGAACTGGAAACCACACACCTACAGAGGAATGGTGGAACCGTGACAGTGTGGAATGTGTGTGATTCTTAAAGGAAGGCACTGGAGGATTGCCCCTGATGTGTTATTTATTTATTTATTTATTTATTTATTTGGAGACAGAGTCTCACTTTGTTGCCCAGGCTAGAGTGAGTGCCGTGGCATCAGCCTAGCTCACAGCAACCTCAATCTCCTGGGCTCAAGCAATCCTGCTGCCTCAACCTCCCGAGTAGCTGGGACTACAGGCATGCACCACCATGCCCGGCTGATTTTTTCTATATATATTTTTAGTTGGTCAATTAATTTCTTTCTATTTTTAGTAGAGACAGGGTCTCTCTCAGGCTGGTTTTGAACTCCCGACCTTGAGCAATCCACCCGCCTCGACCTCCCAGAGTGCTAGGATTACAGGCGTGAGCCACCGCGCCTGGCCTATGATGTGTTATTAAGGAAGCAAAGTAAGCTGTGGAATGAAGTGTGTGTCGTTTCCATATTTGTATAAAGAAACAATAGAACAGACACCCGAATTTCTCCCATATGCATCAACATCTAATTGTACGAGCATGGATAGAGGTATTATCTCAGGCAAGTAAGAACAGAGGCATTTTAGAAAGAGAAATAAATTGAAGGGATGGAAGGAAGGGTAGATGGCCAAATCCATCCCTGAGACCCTTTCTTATTGAGACTGTTTCCAAATACACTGGAAAGCCCCAGTATTTGTGCTTGTCTTTTTACCTTTCATTGGTGTGCACTAATTTAGCTTTCTGTCAGCCGTGTTCCAAGATGACATTATGTACTCCTTTGGCCCACGGGCTGTATCTACTTTCTTTGTGTCTTTCTCATTTGCCCATTGGAAGTCTCTTGTTTTGCTAAATGGAGTGGGAGGAACTGCAGAGGTGACCACCTCTGTGATGTGCTGAGATGGTGACCAGAATTTCAAGAGGTATTTTCAGATTCCATAGTATAATAAGAGGAACCAACTCCTACCAGGTCCATGTTTCACTTTCATTTCTTTTCATCAGCTCCTCCCCTTTGGTGGTGGATTGCAGCGAAAACTATTAATATTGAGACATGTAGGATATTTAAAAAAGACTCTGCCAAGAGCCCGTGTTAAGAAGAGGTCCATTTCAAAGAGCAGCTCTCTATGCCACCGGGGCAGTCCTTTCAGACAAGCGAAAAGCTGAAGGTCAAGTCAATAAGGTAAAAATACAGCCCATCCACATCCTGTTTGAAGTTAAAGTATTCCATTATATAGTAACAAGTGTCTTCTGTGTTTTAGGTTGCGAGCGTGGGGAAGGGTTCGCACAAATCTGTTTCTGTTTCTTGGAGCATAGAAACTAGATGTAGTATCAGCCTCTTATGAAAAATAAGCATGATGCCTCCTCCGACATTTGTCGTTACTTCTGACGCGTCTACTGGATCTGTGAAACAAGATTACTTGAAGACCTGTCAGAGATTGTGAAGCTGAACAAGATATATTGATTATACAAATATTTTTATGTCACCCTATATCTTGATAAAATAACATTTACGTCTGGAGAGTGTGTCAGGCTGGAGAGCCTGCCCCGAGCCGGGTCTGTTTTCTTAAATCAGGAAGGCGGTGGGTTCTGCTGGCAACCTCTCAGCTTGTCAGGCTCCACGGTTGAACACAGATAATGATAATTTGGGGTGCACACAAGCAGATTTCTGAAAGGAGGGAATTAACCCCTGCGTTAACGTAATGAATCAGCAGGCAACTATGTCGGAGGCTGAGACCAACAGCAGGCATAGCTGGCTACTTCTCTCTTTCTAGAATTCAAACCTATGTGGAGATTCTAATGGAATTTCAGGTTCGGATCCTGATTTCTGGGAATTCCAGTTTATAACAAAGTACTGGAAAGGTTGGGCTGCCAGGGTGAGCACTGATGAGGCACCTCCTGGCATGGCCCTGCCGTAAGTCCACAGGGAGGAAGAGACACACGTAGCCCGCTGTCCTGGCATGGTTTGTCTGGGGCAAGGCACCGTGGGCATTCAATGGCCTCCTTTGTGGACGAGTCTAATTGCCCCATGGAGAGGAGATGGGTCATCCTTATGCCACATCCTTTTTTGCATGGCAAAATAGTCCAAGACACCGCCTTGGGGTTCGTGGGTTTTGGACTGCCAAGCACGAAGAGCACCAGGCTTTTCAAGAAAAGTGTTTTTTGTCTCACATTGAATTGTCTTAATACATTCTGGGACACTCCCATGTTTTGGCAGCTCAACTTTTGGGGAAATGCTTCCTTTGGGGCGTTGTGGGCCAGTTATTAAATCTTCAATTCCCTTTCACTGGGAGAAATTTAATTCCTGTTTTACTCCAAAGCAACTTCATGCACTCTGTAATGACACCCACCACCCATATATAGAAAAAGAATAGATGTATTTAGATTTCAAAGTGATAATAGGTTTTAATTTATATTTAAAAATTACTTTCTATTGGAATTAGTATGAATGTGACCCAGAGGGATTATTTGAGTTATCTCAAACCTTAAGGAAGCATTGTGATTTTGTGTGGGGGGGAAAAATGAATCAAACTTGATAGAGATGAATGTAGGGTCCATGAAACCAATACAGTTAGAGACCACAGACTGGACTTGGCATTATCAAAATGATTGTTTATATTTAAACATGATCTCTACAGGAGCATTTTTTTTAAATAAAAATGTGTGTAACGGGCAGGAAAGTGTGACTTACTGAGCGGTGACCTCTGCATCCTACAGAGGTCAGTTGATCAGGTTCCTGACGGAAAGTGGAGCGGATGGCACGAAGCAGATGAGGTCTGATGGGGACGGTGAGGGAGGAAAGGGCAGGAGCCCGGGGAAGGGAACAGGGGACACAGTAGCCAAGGACGACCTCAGGGCCCCCAGGAGCAGCCTTGCTGGCAGTGGAGAGTGGTCTTCAGATCTAGTTTGTGTTCTTCCTGCTTCTCATTCCTGAGCGTGTGTTCTGAGATGCCACCCACAAGTCCGATCCGGTGGCTATGTGTGCATACAATCACACTCTAATTCTTTGGCTTAAACTATAATAGAAATCACAGTTTGATTTGTAAACCACTCCAGATAGCACAGTGTGGAATTAATTTCTGATTATATTTGCTTGGGAATGTCATATGTAGTCTTGAAAATTGGTAGCCTTCCTTTGGCCTTCCTTTTCGATTTAATTTCATTTTTGTCTTATTTCTACCCACCGTGTTGAAACAGTGGCTGGCCAATCGAATTTATTTGCAAGAAGATTTTTAAAAAGTCCATGTTTAAGCTATAACATCTTTGCAGATATTCAACCTTTTCAAACATGTATTGGATTGGTGTCTGACAGAAAGAAACAAATGTGTTATAATGATTTGTAATGGCAGTTTTAGAATAAAATCATTTACATGATTTTAATTTAGATTAAAATCATTTACAGTGCACAGAGTCAACATTCTATTGATTGGAGTGTAGGCAAAAAGCCGCCAGTTGCAAATAAAAAGCCACCATTAGAAAACAAAAAATGGAAAAGTGGCTTGCCTACATGTATTATCAAGTATAAGCATTAAACTTAGCTAAAGTCTTAGTCTTGGTCTACTTGGGCTGCTGTAACAAAATACCATAGACTGTGCGGCTTTAACAACTGACATTTATTTCTCGAAGTTCTGGAGGCTATGAAGTTCAAGATCAAGGTGCTGGCAAAGTAGATTTCATTCTGAGGCTTCTTCTCTTGGCATGTAGGCAGCCACCTTCTTGCTGTATCCTCACACGACCTCTTTTGTGACCTATGTTTGTGTGGAGAGAGAGCTCTGGTGTCTCTTCCTCTTATGTATGTATGTTTGTATGTCTGTATGTATGTAGAGACAGGGTTTCACTATGCTGCACAGGCTGGTCTCAAACTCCTGATGTCAAGCAAGCTTCCCACTTCAGCTTCCCAAAATGCTGGCATTACAGGCGTGAACCATGGCCCCCACCCTCTTCCTCTTAATATTAATATTATATAAGGACAGTAGCATGATTAAATTAGGGCCCCATCCTTATGACATCATTTAACCTTAATAACCTTCATAAAGGCCTTATCTCCAAATATAGTCATGTTGGGGGTTAGGACTTCAACATATGCATTTTGTTTGTTTGTGGGGGGGCACAAAATTCAATCCATAACATGTATCATGATTAAATTTATAGCTGTAAGTATCTGTATTAGTTAAAATACAGCTGTTTGACTTTATTATACTTTAAAATATAATGACTTGAGTTTATATTAGTCAAAAAATAATGAATAACATTCAATGGATATTATGCTTCAAATCTGTTCATTGTATTGCATGAAATTATACCACAATAAAGACAGAATTAAAAGATAATGGAAAGAGTAGAAAAAGAAAGGTAATGGTTCTCGATTCAAACCTCTGTAGTCAGCAAGGCTGAGATGCTATCACTATCCTTTAATGATGATGATGATGATGATGTTGTTCTCTAGTTTTACCAGACTTTATGGTTTACGTAACATTTTGTCCTATCTGACCTTACTTACACTGGAGTCAGAGAAGTGCTCCCTGAAGGCCTCTGTCCGTTGAAAGGTGGTGGGGTTGCAGCAGAGAGGGGCAAACGGGGGTGTCCCCGTGTCCCTGTGGGTGCAGAGACTCTCCCCCTGTTTTATAGCCTGGAGGACCCTGCCACCTCGGCAGGAGGTGGCCAGCTGGATGATTTCATTGGCACGCAGTCTATTGACCTTTCAGATTCCCCTTCCCCTCCCCCGGGCTAGGCAGGAAGACCCCTGCAAGGCAGACAAGGAGGGGCCCTGTCACACCCAGGTTACATGGGTAAGGCCCTTAGCTGAGGGTGTAGCCCCTAGAGAAACTTTAATAAAATGTAGTTATTAGAATTAATGGTACTAGTACAAGTAGCACAACAGGGTAGTTTGGCACAACCATGAGCAGGGGCAGTCTCACCATTCCGGGACTGACGCTCCTGCTACTTTCTGCCGCTTTGAATCCCAGGGCTGTCTGTAGCTGGGCTGTCAACTCTGGTCACAGGGCCCCTATTTTCATTTTGGAGCTGATTCTAGCCCTGTGGCTGAGGATTTGAATAGACTGGCCTTGCCTGTGTGCAGAAAAGCCTGACCAAGAGGCCACGTTTACCTGTCAAATGTACTGTCCACTAGGCCATCAACCCTGTGAGGATAGGAGACACCTCGGCATGTGTCCCTAGAGATGTGAGCTCAGTCCCTGGCACGTAACAACAGGTGCTCAAGAAGTATTTGTTGAACAGAGACTCACACTTCGTAATTCTGAGCCTCGAGAAGGTAACCAAGTGCTACGTTCAGAAGCTATCAGCCACCCCTTGTTAATACTATTGAAAACCAACCAATAAGAGAAAACAATAAAGAAATCTAGCTTGAATAAAATGCAATCTGATTTTCATTGCCAGCATGTAAACTCACTAAATTTAAGTGAGATATCCCAACACAGAGCCAGAACATTGACATATGCATTTTAGTGGATAGACTGGGATTTTGGCAGGGCCTTAACATGCTTAGAGCACCTTTGATCACCACAAATTCTAGGCTCATCCATGACATTGTTTTGGCGGTGATGCTGTGGCTGGAGCCGAGGCCCGCCCCTCGCATGGCTCAGCCTCTGCTTCCTAAGCTGTGTTCCTGGCTCAGGTGGCCTCGCCCCATAATCCTAGTAAGCTCTAGCCCTGGCAACTCCGGGAGAAGTTTAAAGTAATGGTGACCAAGAGGCTAGGCTCAGTGCTAGCTTGGGCTTGTCTATCAGGAGATCATATGACAATTGTGTTGAAAACAGTCAGGCATGCCCGCCTCACTGAAAACACAAATGCTCTGGGGGTGTGATGTCTGCAGAGATCCCTTTCTAAGAGCCACTTGAGTTTTAGACGGAGAAATGCGTTCACCGCTGGATATCAGTGGGGGAGGCACTGACATTCCACAGTCAGCCGAGTTAATCCCTGTAGAGGTCCCAGAGATATTTCCACGGCCCTGTCTTCTCTTCCAAACTGGTCATCTGAACGTGATAAATGTGAGTTTCACCGCTAAGATTAAACGTTCCCGCAGCCCTGGCTCTGTTAAGTGGGGAGGTGTTGAACATGAACATTAAAGAGGGAAAAGGAGGGCTTGCTTGGCTGTGTCGTCGGAGGGGTGGCAGCCTCTGTGGGTAAGTAGAGAAGCTTCCTTCGAAAAGGAAACCTGCTGTGCTCACATGGCCGACAGAAGGGAGCAAGGCAAGTCTGTGTTTGAAAAGGGAAAGTGTGACCCTTGCCGCCTCAGACAGCGTCCCTGTGTGCAGGTCTTCTCACAGGGACGATCGCTCTGATTGGACGGGGTTGGGTGGGAGCTGCTGGGTGTCATGGTGGAGGTGGTAGTCCTTGGAGGGACTCAGAGCCATGACAGCATGCCACTCCAGGAAGCCTCACTCAGCACAGGGTCACTGGGCCGGGACATGTAGGATCGCTCTCAATTGCAGTAAATAGTTTTTGGTTGTTTTTGAGACAGAGTCTTGCTCTGTCTCCCAGGCCAGAGTATAGTGACCTCATCATAGCTCACTGCAACCTCAAATTCCTGGGCTCAAGTGATCCTTCTGTCTCAGCCTCCCGAGTAGCTGGGACTATAGGTGTGCACCACCATGCCCGGCTAATTTTTTAATTTTTTGCAGAGACGGGAGTCTCACTCTTGGTTCAGGCTAGTCTCAAACTCCTGAGTTCAAGTGATCCTCCTGCCTTGGTGTCCCGGAGTACTAGGATCACAGGTGTGAACCACTGCCACTAGCCTACAGTAAAGTTGGACCTAGTCGGGGTGCCTCGTGCAGATGTACCCAGGTCTGGGACCCTGGCGGAGCACAGGCCAGACACCAAGCACACCCTGTGACTGCCCTCCTGGGTGAAGGGCAGGGAGGAAAGGAGCAGAAGGGCAGTGGGGCGAGGGGCCAGGTACCTTCTAGAGTAAGAGGAAAGAAACAGACATCTAGAGATGCCAGGGGTTCTTGGAAATTCCAGTTTCCATGAGGAGCTTCCTGGTGGTTCAGCTGCAGTTTTGTTAGATGGCTGGATGTGTAGACTTTGCTGGGCAGGTGCCCTGCTGGGCGTCGGGAATACTGAAGCCCTGGGGAGAAGGTCCCTGTCCTGTAGAAGCTCATGCACTAGTGAAGGAGGGAGACAAACGCACACAGCAAAGGCTAGCAGGAGTGTGGGCCAAGAACTGCGGGGAGAAAGGGGAAGAAGGGAGAACGAAGTGCCTGGAGTGGGCAGGGAAACTTCACGGAGGAGGGGCACTGTGCCCCCGAGCCCACCGGGCGTGGCAGACGCAGTGTGAGCCCCTTTGGTGAAGAGCACCCGCAGATGCTCCAGGAGAGGGGGAATTCTGGGAAACAGCCCTCCCTGCTAGCAGCGGAGGCAGGGCCACCCAGAGGATGGCTGGCGGTTCTGTTGTCACAGTGTGGGTCTTGGGAAGCCGTGGAAGGCTTTGTGCGCGGGAGAAAGGCAGGACCGGCTGCTTCCCCGCTCCAGCACGCAGAGTGGCCCAGACCTGGCACCTTGGCAGCTCTGCCACCTCGTCAGGGCTGTGCTCTGCAGGCAGGGGCAGCGCCTCTCAGAGGGAGGAGGCCACAGCTGGAGAAGAAGAAACCAGCAACAGGGACCACATAGTATGCTTGAAGACTCCCTCCTGAGTGCAGTGCAAAACCCCTTGCAGGAAGACTTTGCAAAGAGTGGGGCTACACAGTAACAAGTAGGGACTAGTAAAGTACAGGAAGAAAAAAAATTAATCTTCGTATAAATTTACTTGCAAAGAAACAAAAGGAAGATCATGCGTTACATGTGGCTGGTACCTTACTCTGTTCGCTTAGCACTATTTCAATAGCAGTGTATACACAGTATTTCAAGAGGCCTTACACGTGTTATTATTTCTTGTGAAATTCCAAGGAATTCTTTATGCTCAGGGATAATACTTCATAGCACCTAGCACAATCCACAGAGGGGTTTTCATTCAAGTAAATTAAAATATTTTACTCAGGTCAATTTAAAAAACAAAGAGAACTGGGAAGATAAATTATTTGGCTCTGCAGGGGCATGTTGGACCAAGCATAATGTAGCAAAATATCAGTCTTACAACAAAAGTCAAAGGAAAAGATTATGTTCAAAATTGCTCCTGGCTGACTAGCCTCCTGGTTATTAATTCAAATGTCCCTCCTATTGGTGCTGTTAATGGCTTCAAACAGCTCTTGTCTCCTTTTATGCAAGGGGAAAATTGGACCCATTCCAAACAAAATAGCAGTAGCAGAGGGAAGCCAACATTTGCAGCATTGTTAGATAACTCCAACTATTAATTTTCTTCAACCAAGTTCCTTTTCATTTTTTATAGATATTTCTTACTCTGCCTAAATCTACAAGTTAGACATTCCTATTACTTAAAAAAGTTTTTAAATGAAAAAAGAACTTTCCCACTTGATTAGCATCGTGTCTCTTTTTCTGGGCTATTTCACCAGCATAAGGTTCTGGGAGAGCAATAGAAACCTCAGATGTGGTGTTTCTGGGTCTCAGTTGGCCTCAGGGAATGAGAGATAGCAAAGGGGCATTAGAATCTCTGGGAACAGGGAAGACAATCAGGCAGAAATAATCTGAAAAATCCCCTCCCCCCTTTCTGGTATATCCCTGCATTGAAAACTACTTATTTAGAAATATAGAATCTTAGACTTTAAGGGATCTCCAAGTTTGGCCAACAATACTTCTTATTGTTTGATCCTGTGAACTATAGCTTGACTACCTTGAATGAGGGTGACCTCACTGGACATTATATTCCCAGATCACTTTAATGTTTGGAAAGTGTTTCTTTATCTGGAGCTCTGTGTAGTGGTCACTTTTTACTTCTTGAGTACCTTAAATCCATTCTCCCTTCCTAAGAGGACCATGATTTTCTTTAGGGGCATAAACTGCTCTCTATTGGATCAGCCCGGGTTGGACAAATACATCTAGCTGTCCCCCCCTCCCCGCTGTAGAAGTCAAAAAGATCACTGGGAGTTCCTTCTGCCAGAC